>JAWPHD010012782.1:0-73316 GCA_037043455.1 Cyrtodaria siliqua
TACCTCGTTTTTTTCAATAATTTAGAAAAAAACAATATTTTTTCCGTGTTCAATACCATTTTATGTCACGTGTATATGTGTCGGCCAATCAGAGTATTCCTATCTGTCGTAAAAAACACGACCACCGACTCAGGACTGCTTTACAATAAGGCTTCTGGACTTTTCTCTTTCAAATTAAAATAGACAAACGTCTAAATGATCTAGACTAGCTCAAAACTTGAAGGATTTAAAAGCGATGTTAACTTCAATTTTTTACCTGAGTAACCGGTTTGTCGCTCAATTTTACAGCAATAAATTCAATCGCACTTCAGAATTGTGAAATTATTGTTTACAATTGAATTCCAAACCGTGGTATATTACACGATAATTCACCGTAAATGATGTTTTATTTCTTAATTATAAGAGTAGTATAAAATTATTAACTTTTGACAATATTGTACAAATACTATATTGCAACTTACTGTTGAACAAGACGAAAATGCATGCAGGTTTGAAGTCAAAATGATACTGGATAAATAAATGGAGGCGCTAATTGCATTACTTGATAAACACTTCAAGATTGCCGTGCGGCCCTTTAATACTGAGAACGGTCAGACCAGTCATAGCACTACTCTTTATATCCTGAACTATAATCAAGGCAGCTACTAGTTATCTGTGTGAACCGGTCGAGGATCTTCCGAGTCCACGATCTCATTCATGTAAGGTGGAGCCACTTCCGCGTGATGGTGGTTAACAGGAATATCAGCTGAGTCTACTCCAATGATTAATCGATGAACTTTAAATGGGTCGAGGTTAAAATCAAGCCATAAGTATCCCCAATCCTAAGTAATGTGGGCTCATACCAAGGAAAGCATCCTTGCATCTGTAATGAACCGATATGTTTAATGAGGATACATAGACGTGTTATTTCACACCTGTATACATCTAACCAATCTATTTCTGTCTTTTACCCCTGTGACAATCCCATATTTCCACTATTGTACTCTGAAACATTCATATATACTGTCACGTATATACATATGTCATAGTATACATAAATAACTTAATAATGTTATGCGTTTATCACCCCTACTCCCACCATTCCGATCTCCCCCCAACCCCCCCCCCCCCCCCCACCAAAACAACAACAACAAAAACAACACAACAAATATATTTATATGCAGCTTTAATAATTCAGAATTTCAAATGAATTCAGAAAGATTTTAAAAACATACTTCTATTGTATGCCAAACATTAATGTTGTACTCTGCTATACTGTTGTGAAGATGATTCAAAAAACCCTGAAGGCTTATGTTGTGTTTGTCTTGCCGACTTTAAAAAAAGTTATCTTATCTTATCTTAAACTTGAAACAACAAGAAGAAGGAATTTAGTAATATTTCCTTGTAAAACAACCTCTTTAAACCAGTTATAAACACGGTTATAGATCACATACTCATGATGACTGGCTGACAGAAAAATAAACGCAGGATCAGATTATAGATTCAACACAACACGTACATGTGTGTTGCTCGTAAAATTCAAAGCAAAACTGGTTTGGTATAAGAGTATGGTTATTTACAAAGATTCTTGAAATAGTAACCATGGACAAGTGTTCTCATCCATACCACTACCTCCACCAATCCCAAATCCATACACCTACCAGGTCAAATTTGTCGAGCCCTAGGGGTCACTTTCTTTTTAAACAAATATACATGGGAAACTTCGGGAAAATCTTCTCTGAAACCACTTCATACTAATCTCGTATATTTCATGCGTAGCATTTAATTTAGCTTGTGGTCCTCTTGCACATTTGTTTAAATTCTGGCTCTATAGTCAATATTTGCCCTGCTCCGGGGGTTCACAGTTCTACATATTGAGAAACTTAAATATTATTTTCTTAACTTACCAGAGCCCACGTCTGTTATTGTTGCAAGTGTACAATTGACAAGGTCATTAGGTGATCGAATCACGTCCATGTGAACTGTCTTATGGTTTTGCTTTGAATGCTATATTTATACATTCATTGTGATCTGATAAATAGAAAAACAAAACAGAACATATTCTTTATATTTGACAAACACATGTTTCTCATATCGTCAGCTAGATACATGTTATATTGTTTTATTATCTGACTGCTGAAAACAAATTTGACAATACACTATGTTAAATACAAATTCACTCTGACGCTCATAATTACATACCCATTCACTTAGGCTTTGAGTCAGGAACCAACTTTTCGATATTGCTATCAACTCAAGTTTCAAATTCTACCATTATTTTATAGAATTATGACATTTTTTCATGATAGCAATCTGGAATGGGTAAGAATTTGCAACCTAAGATGGTAGCGAAATATTGTCTGGCTCATGGTCTGAATCTAACACGTCTCAAAATAAATATTTTTCAGGATTTAATTATATCTTTTAAATTGCTACGTATAACTATCTTCCAAATAGTTCAAAAGTTACATTCAAACATGTTTTTGAAGTTGGCTCGGGATTCGGCGTTCGGGGTTTGACATTCAAACCCAGTTCGGTATTCAACATTCGAACCCAGTTCGGGGTTCAACATTCGAACCCAGTTCAGAGTTCAACATTCGAACCTAGTTTGGTATTCAACATTCGAACCCAGTTCGGGGTTCGACATTCGAACCTAGTTCGGTATTCAACATTCACAGTCAATTCGGGGTTCGACATTCAAAACCAGTTAGGTATTCAAAAAATTCGAACCCAGTTCGGGGTTCAACATTCGAACGCACTTCGGGTTCGACATTCGGACTCAGTTTGGTATTCAACATTCGAACCCAGTTCGGGGTTCGACATTCGAACATAGTTCGGTATTCAACATTCAAAGTCAGTTCGGAGTTAGACATTCACACCTAGTTCGGTATACAACATTCGAACCCAGTTCGGGGTTCAACATTCGAACCCAGTTCGGGGTTCAACATTCGAATTCAGTAGTTCTGGGTTCGACATTCGAACCCAGTTTGGTATTCAACATTCGAACCCAGTTGGGGGTTCGACATTCGAACAGTTCGGTATTCAACATTCAAAGTCAGTTCGGGTTCGACATAAAACACAGTTCGGTATTCAACATTTGAACCCAGTTCAGGGTTCAACATTCGAACCCAGTTCGGGGTTCGACATTGAACGGGGTTCGACATTCGAACCCAGTTTGGTATTTAACATTCCTACCCAGTTCGGGGTTTGATATTCGAACCCAGTTCGGGGTTTAACATTCGAACCCAGTTCAGAGTTCGACATTCGAACCTAGTTTGGTATTCAACGTTCGAACCCAGAACTGGATTCGAATGTCGAATACCAAAACTGATTTCGAATGTCGAACCCCGAAATGGGTTCGAATGCTGAATACCGAACTGGGTTTGAATGTCGAACCTTGAACAAACTATGAATGTTGAATACCTAACTTGGTTTGAATATCGAACTCCGAACTGGG
The DNA here is from genome assembly GCA_037043455.1 of Cyrtodaria siliqua. Taxonomy (NCBI): domain Eukaryota; kingdom Metazoa; phylum Mollusca; class Bivalvia; order Adapedonta; family Hiatellidae; genus Cyrtodaria; species Cyrtodaria siliqua. The sequence continues at coordinate 3,437 of JAWPHD010012782.1, forward strand.
TTCGAATGTCGAACCCCGAACTGGTTGTGAATGTTGAACCTCGAACTGGATTCGAATGTTGAATACCGAATTGGGTTTTCGAATGTCGAAATGTTGAATACCGAACTGGGTTCGAATGTCGAACCCTGAACTGGGTTCGAATGTTGAATACCAAACTGGGCTTGAATGTCGAACCTCGAACTAGGTTCGAATGTTGAACCCCGAACTTGGTTTGAATGTTAAATACCGAACAAGGTTCGGGTGTCGACCCCGAACGGGGTTCGAATGTTGAATACCGAACTGGGTTTGAATGTCGAACCCCGAACTGACTTTGAACACACACATTATTCAAACAACGACGAACATACTAATTTACTCAATATAAATTGCAATATTTTGAAGAAAAAAGAATGCTTCACTTACTTCCGCAATGCCATATAGCTGTACCTGCACATTTTTTTGCTGGAAATGAATTTAAACACACAAACATAATTATTTTTGGTTTACAGATCAATCTTTCGTGTGCTTGTAATAATTGTGTCGCACGCATTTGCTGCAAAGACGGAGAGAGCCTGCGGTCTGATGTCGGACGAAGAATATGAAATAATATTAAAAAAGGCATTGGATACATTTTATGTACCAGTGAATGAAAGAACGAAGATTGCGAGATCTGCCCTTACAAGATTTTACAGACACAGAGAAAGTTACTCAGTTAAAGGAAAGCCACCACGACTGTATTATAATAATAAACTAGTTTTAAAAGAGTACTCATGTAAAGTAGTGATACATAAATTCTACAAAAGAAATAAAGGAATGGGACCAAGAAGACTGTATCACTTTTTAAAAAGAAAATATTCAGGAATAACTGAAAGAAAAATTAAAAGCGTGTAATCGACACAGACACCTGAAAACCGCTAAGTTTACCAATAAAGCGCCACTAAAACATATATGCAGCAATGCGGTCCATGAAATCATTCAAGTTGATGTCGTTGATATGCAACGACAATCGGTTATATATAGTAGACAAAAATATAAATTCATTCTCAGGATGTTTTTAGTCGATATGTATGGTGAAGAGCGTTGCCCAATAAAAAAGCAACTTCTGTTACGAAAGAACTAAAAGGTATTTTTAGAGTCTTTGGAAAACCAAAAATAATACAACATGATCAAGGGAGAGAATTTCATGGAACTGTGAAAGAGCTGTTAAAGAGACTGAACATTAAAAACATTAAAAGTAGGCCATATCATCCTCAGTCTCAAGGTAAAATTGAGAGAATGCACAGATCGCTGAAGGAAAAAATAGCCTATAACTTGACCAATGCAGGGCCGTAAGGTGTTAATTGGGTAAGACAATAACCACGCTACCAACACCTGTTAAATAATGGATCAAAGGAATGTCTCGCATGGAGAGCACCGCATGAGATTTATTTTGGTAGGACGAGTACCTCTGAAATGATAGCAACATCTCCACTGTCTTGGCGTACACATTCAAATAAATTAAGAGATGCTGCACAGTCAGCAACATTGAGATGCAATGAACGCCAAGACAAGCATCACCGAAAAACTCTTAAAACACACAGGTATTGCGTGGGGCGCATGTTTTACTGAGATATCGAAAGAAGGGCGTGTTAAACAGGAAGCAGTGGGTTTTGCGTGGTAGAATTATCGAGAGGTCTGTAAAAAATAATATGTACAAGTTAAAATATTGTCTTCCAAATGAAAATATTCAAAATAAGAAGCCGTATTCAGAAATAAAGTGGTATCTCATCTCTAATATAACATCTTTGAAGTCGCCAAAGAATGAAAGAAAAAAACATAAAAAATAAATACTACATACCAATGACTGGAAAAAGCCGCGAAGAGGCACTCTATTCTGAATTTGGACTTGAAATTAGATTTAATCCTACTAGTAATGGCAACTGCCAATTTTCTGCTTTAACCCACCAACTCCCCCATAATGGCGTGTATAGATCCGAGCAAACGTTAAGGCGTGAGATAATTAACTACATCAGGTCGCATCCTATATTAGGAGACCAGTTAACGTTACAGGCCATATCTGAACTTTACAACATGCAGATAGTAGTAGTTTCTACTTTAAATCACCATACAACTTTAATAAGCCCCGATGGAAGTTCTATTGTATCAAACAATATTCCCATGCTTACAGTTGGACATTACCCAGAGGATGCCGGAGAGCACTTCGTGTCTCTTGAATATGACCCAACAAAGTTATAATCTATTATAAATGAAGCACCGCAAATAAGGTGGGAAACCAATAGCAACACGTCTAATGATGTGTGTGAAATTGAAAAAACACATTTTAACGATAATTCTGGAAATGGTAAAACGAAAGATAACACTAAAAATGGTGAAACGAAGGATGACAGAACCACACATACAAACAATGACAGTGAATGTGAAGATAGTTCTAAAAATGACAGTGAATGTGAAGATAGTTCTATAAATGATGAAACGAAGGATGACAGAACCACACATACAAACAATGACAGTGAATCTGAAGATAGTTCTATAAATGATGAAACGAAGGATGACAGTGCATCTGAAGATAGTTCTATAAATGATGAAACGAAGGATGACAGAACCACACATACAAACAATGACAGTGCATCTGAAGATAGTTCTATAAATGATGAAACGAAGGATGACAGAACCACACATACAAACAATGACAGTGCATCTGAAGATAGTTCTATAAATGATGAAACGAAGGATGACAGAACCACACATACAAACAATGACAGTGCATCTGAAGATAGTTCTATAAATGGTGAAACGAAGGATGACAGAACCACACATACAAACAATGACAGTGCATCTGAAGATAGTTCTATAAATGATGAAACGAAGGATGACAGAACCACACATACAAACAATGACAGTGCATCTGAAGATAGTTCTATAAATGTTAAAAGCGAGGATGGCAGAACCACACATACAAACAATGACAGTGCATCTGAAGATAGTTCTATAAATGGTGAAAGCGAGGATGGCAGAACCACACATACAAACAATGACAGTGAATCTGAAGATAGTTCTATAAATGGTGAAAGCGAGGATGGCAGAACCACACATACAAACAATGACAGTGCATCTGAAGATAGTTCTATAAATGGTGAAAGCGAGGATGGCAGAACCACACATACAAACAATGACAGTGCATCTGAAGATAGTTCTATAAATGATGAAACGAAGGATGACAGAACCACACATACAAACAATGACAGTGCATCTGAAGATAGTTCTATAAATGATGAAACGAAGGATGGCAGAACCACACATACAAACAATGACAGTAAATCTGAATATAATGCTCAGAGTGAGCATACAAAGGAGGTTAACCCCCCATATTATTGTGATTATGACCATGAATCTGAAGATAAATCACAAAATGATGAATCAAACGAAGGCGACAGGTTACCACATAATCATAATGACGATGATTATGTTGATAATTCCCGAAATGAGCAAGCACTTGCAAGGCTAAAAGAACAAGTACGGTTCAAGCGTGACAATAAAAGGAATCAGACAGACGTTATCTTGTCAAGAGATTTGTTGTTTGTTATAATACATATAGTTTTAAGAAGTGATCCATCGTCAAGATTTACACTAGAACGTGTGAGCAGTTTTTTTCAACAGGTGTTAAACCAGACACCGAAGCTAGAACTTTGTCTGGCACCAAATATATTTGATCGTGTGCCAGTTTTCCCAATCAGTGTCAGAAGAATTATACGACTGGCTGGCGTAGGAAGTGGATAAGTAATTTCAATCCGTAAAGTAATATGTAATCCATCTTGGGCAAATGCATGGCTATATCTTCGACTTTCAAGTTTCTGTGGGTGGTATACCATTGTTGGAATTTGGTATAGAACGAAACGGTATTAGGTAAGCATTGAGACAACAATAATTATGTTATTAGACGATATATTTAGATTATAATTATAATTTGATTCTAATAGACAGCCTTTTAGAAATAGTTTATACAGTTGTTTCTCCTATTGTATACCGTACGTATTAAGTGATGCCGAATGTATTAGGTTGATGTTTTGATACTAAATAGTGTATGAGCTTTGATTGAATGAAATGTGGTTTTGGGAATGTTCAGATTTAACTTCTACAATATGTTTAATGTGTTTTATGTTGATGTATTATCTTACATTTAGACTATGCACATTTGTGTATATATTGTGTAACCAAAGGTGTGCCTTAAAGTGACTGATGTCTATTTCTTCACAGCAATTAATATGCTTTAACTACGCAGACATAATGGTGATGTATTACTGTATGCATTTTGACATATATTATTTTTTAAAAAATACGGACTTTATATACATTTCAAATTTATATAAGTATGTTTAGAATTAAGTTAACCTACTTATATGCGAAATGATATCCATCAGCATCAGAAGAAAATCACATTGTTTTGCATTACAATCCAAATGACATAACACGTTCATCACTTGCCACCACTGCCTCTACAACATGTACATATATTATTGGTATTCAGGCTGATATAAGTGTATTAGTTTGTGCTGATGTACATGCGTGTATTTTGTATGGCTTTAATGTATACTAACATGGTGTCTTTTTAGAGCGATTGATTTATCGGAACTGATCATTGTATGACACTTAAAGAAACCATTCATGGATTTTTCAGTCATAAAATGTCATTTTTTCTATCCTGACCCAGTCAATGTAAGGCATGTTTGCTTAATTGTAACTGTTTCGCCCATATTTCAAGCTTTTATTATAAGCAAGTAAACTAAACAATCAATATGTCCGATCCATAAAGCCTTGCACATTTTCAAAACCTTTAAAACTTTTCACGAGCACACACAGCATAACTCACTTTTGAATTTCAAGTGTTTTAACACGAAGTAGTCCCAATTTGCACTCACGTGCAGTTACGCGGAAATTGCAGTTGTCTTTTAAAAAACGTTAGCTTAAGCCAATTTTGAATGCAAAAACAACACAGACAATGCATAAAGTAAGTTTACCAACAGCATTCGTTTTGACTACTACTGGCATATTTTGCATAGCCTAAATCGCTGTTCAAATGTGAAGATCGGAAATTTCTCAAAACGGTCACAAAAAATGGGTAGTCACCAATTTGGCTTAAACTAACAGGAATGATAGATCAGTACCTCTACTACCTTTCCTGAAAATTTCGGCAAAATTCATGACTACCCATTTTTTGAGACCGTTTTGAAAGATGGTCACCCTGTTTTGTCACTCAAAACACACATTATTCAAAATGGCGGCTAAAAGCTAAATAAATCGATCAATAACAGAAATGTAAAACATGTAAAAAACATGAATATTTTCTACTCCCGGACATAGTTATTTCCTGCCCCGGATAAAATGTCGGTAAGTCAACCTTTAAACACTTTTTCTGCCTTTTCTTTAGCATGTTTACGGTAAAAATCAGCAGCTCTAGGCGCTTATTATACTGTACTGTAGGCCTGCCTAGTCGGCTGTAATTTGTTGTGATGATTTACGGTTGAATGAACTGTGGATAATTGCAAGTGAATACTTCATAATTCCAGGATTTAATGAGCAAAATGACAGACCTATTCATGTGTTAACTATTGTTATGGTTTAATGATGTAACAAATACCCGTAGAACATGTACAGCTACTAAAAATACTACTCAAGCCCGAGTCAAGGTCATGTCATGTAGACCACATGAGTCTCGATTAGGGACACCGACAGACATAAACAAAAGAAAGGATGAAAGGTATGTGCATTACTCGGTACTGTCTCCGTTAAAATTTAATAATAATATAGCACTGATGTATTATTTCTATGATGAGACCCTCCCAGTAGATGATGAGACCCTCCCAGTAGGGTCTATGTTGGAAGGGTCTATGTTCACTGAAAATTGTTCCCCAAAAATAGATTGCTTTGTTCTCCAAAAAAAAAATCCATTTATTTTTATTATTATGTTCCCTTGGCCTTGTTCCCCAAAAATACTACCAATAATGGACAATGTTCCATTGTTCCCCAAAAATAAATGGCCTTGTCCCCAAACCCCCTCTATGACCGCAGAGCAGAAATGCACCGTTGCCACCTCCCCTTCACCCACACTCAAAGTTTGCATATAGCTACAGCAGTACTGTAAAGGATTTACACATCTACTGTACATGTATAAAAACAACAATTGATTTTTCTTTCAGGGATCTTTGCAGATGTGGTCACCTTCTGTCAAGTGGCATCTACAAGTTCCAGCTCTGAGACTGAGCCTAGCCCTGGGTAAGCTAAAGCTATAAACTTTAATATATTTGACCCCTGTGATAGAGGTTAATTAAGCTAATGTTATGATATGGCAATATTTCGAGCCACCCCAGAGAGTGGAACTTAAAAAATGTACCTAAGCTACTCGATCTATCTTACTAGCAAATGTTAACATTTCGAACAACCCCATAGAGGGAAATTCGGGAATAAATTTCTATGGTTCTTTAACGTGGTTTTTATAAATGAAGATTTTAATAAGCTTGAGAAACATGATTTATTTGAGTGGCAGAACCCGATTTGTACAGATTTTTTTATTATTCTCATTAAAGTAGCCATCCCGCCAACGAATCAGATTTTATAAACATTATGTACACTGTTTCTAAACCTACTGATGACAAAGTATATATATAACTTACATATTTTGAGAATCCAAAATCTACATACACAGTATAATCAGCTTTAACCAGCCGGACCACACCGCAAAACTGGAGTGTCGAATTAAGAGTTACCATCATTTTACGGATATTCAATCACGGGTATTCTAAGAACCTTTTAATAAACCTATACTTTTAATCGGCACATATACATTGTTATATGACCTGAACACCTGGATAGAGTTTCGATAAACGGTTTTCTAGTGTAATTTTGTAGTTATTTGGCGGGATAGCTACTTTAAAAAAAAAGAGAAGTGATAAGGGATTCTGGTCAGGTTACAAAAACACAATTTCTTTTTTTGCCTAACTATAAGTATAATTGTCCCAGCTCATTGGGATACTTTACTTTTTTGTTTTTTTATTGAGATATTGTGAAATTCTATCACATAAAACAATGGATACACAATGATTTAACATGAAAGTTTCTCTCTGATGTTGACAGTTTACAGCGATATTATTAAAGACCGCCCCAGTTAAATTACAAATAATAGGACACTTTAAAGGGACATATGGCAATCTTGAAGATTTTGTCGAACATTAGTATTAATTAGTTTATTAGTCGAGTATCAATTTCACTTTAAAACTGCTTGCATATAATTAAATAAAATGTAGATGTGTTATTTGTCTTCGTTATTCTACCACAGGTTTAAATATATGATTGTTGCAATAATATCAGCAATTAGTAATAATATATAAATTATACAATTATACAGTTATACTATAATTATAGAGAATAATATACAGGCATTTCATATCTCATCCTTTCCGTCGATGTGTTCTTGGGAAAGACACTTTACCTTAGCCTCGTCCTTCGGATGGGGACTTAAACCGGGCGGTCCTGTGTATCGGTCTATCCTCAGAGCACGTTAAGGAACAATAGGAATCTATTCGATACTAAGGGTAGGGCACAGTTCCCAGATTCCTATGTATCCTTTCCCTCTCTCGTGGGCGGCTCTAAATAACCTATACTGTGCTGATGAGCCATTTAACAACATTCAATCCATATCTCATCCTGTATTGCCCCGAGATGCCAATATCTGTCCGAGAGCTTATATTTGGACGAAGGCCGGACACGATATGAAAATGTAATATTTCATTCTATGTATGACATAAAAAATTATATACTTCAAAATATTTTGTTGATTTTAGCAGTGATGGGAGAATAATGATTAAATATTTATTTCTCGGCGGATATAATAGCTGATCTTCCATGATCGAGTGCGGATTTATTAAACGAGTTGGCAAAAACATTCCATACGCGGCTTGTCGAGCATCAAATAATGTTTGCTGAAGAGTTTAAAAAATAATAGATGATTTTGTGAGATTCTATTTATCACACAAAACCCATACAAGTTGTTGGTAAAATGTTCACATTTCTCTGTGATGTCAATTTACCTATAAATTAATACCGTATTTCCTCTATTAGAAGCGCCTTCCCTATTAGAAGCGCCCCCACCTGTTTGAAGAAACCGTACCGTCTTCAAAAATGGATTTGATTAAATTAAAAGTTCCTAAAAAACATACACTGTTTTTACCGCTAATGGATTTGATTACGGGAGTTTTTTACCTTCGACACCAGTATGGTTTATGATATAAACCTTAAAGCGCTATCATTATCAATACAAATTATCTTTTATTATTATTTAATTCATACGCAACCAACCTGTTTTGTAATCGTCAAGTTTGACGGAAATGTGTATCATATAGATGCAGAGTGATAACAGTAATATACTCAGTACATTGTCAAGATCGCCGTACAGTAATGCTATAAGGAAACAGTCGGGGGGGAAAGGAGGTGAAATATATTGAAAATGTGTATCATACTAGTAGCGCCTCTCTTCGCACTCTCCATAGCGCCCGGGAGCTACTGTTAGAGGAAATACGATATATACGACAGCCCAAGTTAAATTTCCTTTAAAAATAACAGGACACTCTGTCGATTCATGTGAAATTCCATGCATATATCATATGGCTTATATATTTTTCACCACTATCCTTTTTAACAACTTGTTTTGTTCATTTCAGAGACGCATCATCTGGTTTCCAGATGCCCTTCGCTTTTCAAATACCAATGCAACCCTGCAAGACATGGATTTAACCAAAAACGTTGACTATAATTTTATCGCAAGATTCTAAACTCCAGGAAATATATTAATTTAATTAGGCCAAATCAGAAACGCGGTTAATTTTTCTTCGGCCTTATGCGTTGCAGTGTATACTTGTTACTGCGTATCCCGTTTGACATGTTGGTGATCATGATGGTGACTTCAATTTGGCAATCCCGAGGACTGAGCAGACGTTATTTTTTTAAAGAATGAAAAACATAATTGTACCTCACAGAGACTCACTATATAATGTGTAAAGCTGTTAAAAAACACCAAATGCATACACAAAAACTTTTACGGTGGTTAAAATCAGTTTAACATATTTTAGGGCATATATGACGATTGATCTTTTTGTTGTAAGTATGAAGTAAATTTCATTATTGTAGTATTTAATAGATGTTAAGTTTATAAATATAATATAAATAAAATATTGTATTATGTATTCTTTTGTTCTGAGTTGGATCTATGTATAAAAATATAGTTTCCATTTGCGTAGTCATGTATCTGAAACTGAAAAACTGCCTTTTGGGAACACAAGGTCATTTTAATCTATTTATTGTTTATTCAAGCTTTTGAAATAGATCTTTTGTAATTAAAGTGACACATGGGCCGATGATGGCAATCTTGAAGTGTACATCAAGCACTGAAATTAGCATGTCGAAACATGTTTTGCTGTACTTAGCGGTACTCGTCTGATAAAGCAAATGTCACTGGTCTAGCCTGGTCAAGTAAAATTCATCGGGTTGAAGAGTGCATAAAAAATATCCGCATGACGTATATATTTACATGAGAACTAAACACTTATTTTTGTGTCAACTGCTTAGGATGGGAGACACTTATCGATCACTTTGTCCGTCGTCCGTCCGTCATGCTTTAACCTGCAACTTAACCTTGGCCATCAATTGAAAAGTATTTTAATTATGTTCATGAAACTTCACACACATCTTCATTTCAAGGAATGTTGTTACACATGTGCAATACCTCTGACCTTCATTTTCGCAGAGTTATGCCCTATTTATCAGCCTAACCTGCAACCTAAACTTGGAAATAAGCAAACAGCACTGTCAGCAGGCGAAGCAAGTGTTCATGGATGATGGAACACACTTCTAGTTCAAGGTCGACTTAGTGACCGCTTCCCACTAATTACAGTCTGGAAACTGATATTTCCATGTCTATACTAGTTTGACATATTAAGCAGTTATATTTGTTTTGTCAAGTGTCAGTGTAGACTGTAGTGGACAGTACGGTGCACTTAAAAGCACAGGATCCGGGTTCAAGACTCAACTGCGCCACTGAGTTTCCTCAGTGTGTTTGTCATTTCCAATTAGCCTCGTCCATCGTAAGAGGACATAAATCCTCCTATATCGAAGTCTATTCTCCGAACATGTTTAATAAGCAAAAGTAGGAATAGGGCGGTTTCCCAGATTCCAATGAGACACCTACCCTGACCAGATCCGCCTTTTTATTTTGTTTATGGGTGGGGTGAGTGATGGTGGTGGTGACGGGCAGGAGGGGCCGGTGAGGGATAACCAAATAAATTGGACTGCAGCTTTTTTTTAGTATTTAGATTTTAAATATGGCTGCATATGGTGATGCTCGCCAATAAAAAAAATAAAAAAACATTAGCACACCAGCGGGTGGCCACCATCATTCCAGATTGGCCATCAAGCACACCGAGAAGTTGAACAGCGGTCAACCTTTTTAAATATAGGCTACAGACTACTTTTGCTACAGACTACTTTTCAGACTTTAGCGTGAGCCCCTTCACCGAATACCGAATACGCACCTGTAGACGTTCAATGACTGACAGTGACACTCGTTATATTTTTTGACCGACAGTGCCGAGTCGAACATTTTATCGTTTTAGCGTGTAATTTTGATAAAGAAATACCATGATGTTCGTAACATGTAGTACACGTCATGTACTATTTAAGCTTAAACAACATATTTTTTGTATCTCCTTGTATTTCATTAGAAAAGAACACAAGTGTTACCATTTTTAAACGCATTTTAACAATGGCATCTCTTACGAGTTATTTCCCCTCGCTTCGAAATTTTAAATGGGTGAATCTCACAATTTCTCGCGCAGTAAAGCATCTAAAAGTCTATGAAGCTGAAGATGACGAAACCTAAAGGGGAACTGAAATTTTAATCATGTAAACTTGTTAACATCCTCCAGATTACGCGTTTAAAAAAAAGAAAATGGCGGCCGTTTCACTTTTTTTTACGTAGACGGAAAATGACGTACTACTTTCCGTTGTCATGTGTTGCTATGATAAGTGGACGGCGGAGCTAAAAACCACTCTGCTTCCCACCTGTTCGTGTTTGTCGTTTTGAGTGTTTTTGGGTGTTTTTACTGTGTTATGTGAAAACTGCATTTCCTGTTCGACTTTTATACTTATTTTTATGAATCTACGTGTGTACACTTACCTGCCTAATATTCAGTAGGATAACAATTTAAAACTTAATCAGTATAGAGTGTCGTATTGCCTTTGTAAACGTCAATTGTTGATACCGCCTATTCCAATAGGTGATATCACCAAATGATGTTATTAATAAAAGCCAATACGCCTTTCCATACATCAATTCATGGGGATTGTGTAGGATGGTCTAAGTACACACTAGTGTCAAAGACTGTTGTGACGCTTCTAAATCTTCATATATTCGTCATACCCATCATCATCATATTAATATTATTTTATTTCTATTTTAATATTCTGTATGTATTGTATTGTAGTGTAAATTCCAACATACTTGAAGTTTGTATTAACTCCTGTACTCGATAAACGGACAAAGAGCATGAAATGAGAAATTTGGAAATCCCGATAACGATAAATAAAAAAATAGCATGGAAGTCTCGGTTTGACTAAGACTGTTCATGAGTGGTAGTGAAAAATGCTCGCTACAGTTCATGCCCTCTAGCCCCGAGTTGAGCATTAACATAAGCCTCTCGATTTATAACCTTTCCTTGTATTCTACCACTGATGAAATATAATCAACAGTTAGTAATATGCAAAAAACAATTTGTCTTATTCTATTCTTACTAGATCGGATTAGTAACACCAGAGTTTTTTTGGCCGATGAATTATTTAAAAATGTTGTATTTTGCTTATTTAAAGCGTCTTAGATCTAGCACATTCATTTCCGTCTATAATTTAGTAAACTAGTCCGCATTGTTTATATTAATGGAACTAAACATCAATTCATGTCAAAAGTTGCTTTATTCTTGTAATTAGGTTATAATCAAAATAGGTTATAATCAAAATAGGTTATAATCAAAATAGGTTATAATCAAAATAGGTTATAATCAAGTTATAATCAAAATAGGTTAGGTTATAATCAAAATAGGTTATAATCAAAACAGGTTATAATCAAAATAGGTTAGGTTATAATCAAAATAGGTTATAATCAAAATAGGTTATAATCAAAATAGGTTAGGTTATAATCAAAATAGGTTATAATCAAAATAGGTTATAATCAAAATGGAATGCATAATTAATTATATTTAGAACTGTTTCATAACAAGGCGTACAACAGATTCTGAAAAAATACCTATTGTTTCCTCACATATTTGTTTTATATATTAAAGTGTTGTTGTTTTTAATAAAAACATATTTTCGCTTTTTTTGCATTTATTACACATTATTATATGATCAAGTATCGTTTGTTTAACCGGATAATGATACTATTTTGTGGAAACAGCATAATATTTTATTACATTAGATATAGACACGTGTTATATGAGAATGATGTTTTATTTCCCCCCGAATAACAAAGCAGACACGTTTATCCCGTATTTAGTACTAGTCGCCATTTTATCAATTTTCTGAAACTGTGTGTCGATTTGACACCAATTTGAGAAAGAGATGTTATTTTTTCACTTAACTGTTATGCTTCTGATAACTGTACTATAACACAAATATTGTATTACATTTGCGAGCATTTTTGTTTTATTTAGCAGCTCTCGGTGTTCGCCCTCGTACATAGTAAATCTAATAATGCAATATATTTCATGAATTTTAAGAAATAAGGATAATTTGTTAAACTTTATTTATCCCATTAAGTTACTATTTGTACACAAAGCCGTCAATATGTAATCAGGTACAGGTAAGATTCGTATATAACAGTGTGTCTTGTACACACAATTTTGCGATCGATCAATCACCATTTACCTATGCGATTACATACCCAGACTCTCTGTTTTGCATGTTTTACCTAACCAACTGAGCTGTCGAGGACACACGGTTTTGCAATCGATTATTCACCACTTACCTACACAGTTACGTACACCCTTACCACATCAAAATTCATCCCTGAATTTCTAGTTAAACAGGTGAACCACTGCGTGTGTTTCTCAGGATGATCCCGGGCGAGCCTCCAAACATAACAGGTGGTGAAAATATTGTGCCTCAACCGGGACTCGAACCCATGGTCTCTGATTTAATGTAACAGCGCTCTACCAACTGACCTAGCGAAGACTCACGGTTTTCAATCGATTGTTCATCATATGAATATATGTATCCAGTTACCAATTAAACAAACCAACTCATTTGTTTGTGAAAAACAAATCTTAAGATAAGTTTTTAAAAAATTAAAAAACTGAGTGGAGACGTAACGTTAAGTTGACGGGTTAACGGTAAGTCTCCACTTCGTTTTTGATTTTTTTTACTTTTACGAACGTTTTTATTTTTGATGTTTACAGACACTACACATATATTTATCTTTACAAACGAGTTTTGACATTTACGACATAATCTTTTCTTTTTTTTCTTTACTTTCGTGTTCACTTAACCAACTTTGTTAACTTAACCGTCGTAACGCGAAATTCGTATTACTTTGCAAACGTGTTTTTACGAATGTTGTTGCATTTAACGGTGCCACACGGTCGAATATATAAATTATGATATTTATGACACTAACAGTTTCAATTAAAAGCTAGACATTCTTCCGAGTTAAAGTGGATAAAACTTGGCAGACACTATATTCACCGGGTCTCAATGATACTATTTATCACAAGGAAATACATATTTTAAAATAACCTTACATAGCCCTTCTATATTTTCTATTCGACAGGGTAATCTAGGTATCATTGTCGTAGACATAACGGTAACATTAAACGGAAATCATGCTAATCAGACAGTCTGGAAAAAACACTCTATGCCTTTACGTATCACTTCTGTTTCCATTTCTACACTTAATACGATCGACGAGGAAGCAGACACCATATTTATTTGCTTCAACTCCTTTGTAAAACACTGCTTTTATAATTCAAAGCTATACTTATGCCGAGCTGCATTTCAAAATTCCAATCACATGTCCAGAATACAGTTAGAGCAAAACAATTACAAGAAACTGCACTTAAACCTGTTATTCTGAAGAAGTTATTTTAATACAATTTCCTGTTGCTGTTTTGGCTCTAACTGTATTTTTATACATGTTATTAATATTTTGAAATGCAGTTTACCTAAAAACTGATACATTCTCAAATACATTTGGTTTCTTACTTGAATTTCGAATAGGTGGTTCCACTACTCCAGCCTTTAAAGGGTTCTGAGTATAGTTTAATCACCCTTAGGATATGTTGCCTGCTTTTTAATTTAGTCTTTTGACTGTTACCTGTGATACGCAGGCTTCATAACCTCTGCTCCCAGCTAAATTACATTTAGTTTATTTTGCCCATTGTTTTCTCGTTTAGGGCAACGCGTTTTGTTAGAAACTGGGACCATACGGCAAACGCCGCTGACCATGGAATTATATGAAAATACCGCATTGAAGGTTCCATGTTCACCGTCATATGCATACCATCTTCGGGATGGCTCACATTTATGTAATATTGGCATTTAAATATATAGTTCTGCTCTACCCGGGGATAAGGGGCGTGAAAGGTGGAAAGCACGTTTTACTACCGTTCATGAACAGTCTCAACAATATTGTTTGTATTTATCGTGTTAGATGATTTCCAAATTTCTCCTTTCATACTTTTTTAAACCACACCGGCTGTTTTGATTCTGATCGTTCAAAGGCGCTACCCTGGTGTCAACCCTTTTATGTTTGTGTGCCGCATACGTCGCTTCTATGTATCCACGTAATTGCTGTGTGTTTTTGATGGCTGATTTCTGTGAATGATAAATTACCTATTTTCACTTTTGTATATACCTTTACTTCAATCGACGAAACGTTTATAAAGAAAGAAACCGCTTAATTACACCTAATTGCTTACCTCGTTAACAACCAAAAGTCAACCGAGGACGTCACGGTGACATTTTGTTTCGTGTGTGAACATGAAAATAGAAAGTTTTATTTTATGATAAGCAATGAAATACTGTATTTTATCAGTGAAATAAAAGTGTTATTCCACACTGTGGAATATAGAGGTTTATTCCACAGTAGCTGCCGGGACTACTGTATTAATGTACAACCAACACAAATGCACAGCAACACGACTCACAAGATATTCCAACTGTTATACTGTTAAATCCACTGTTTATTTAATTACTTTCTTTCTATGCAAAAAAAGTGACGTCGTAACGCTTCGTTACGTCATCGTGAACAAGGCGCGTAGCCAGGTGTGTAAAACGGTTTAGTTACTGAAATTGCTTAAATAATTGTTTGTAAAATTATAATATAAAAAGAAAATTTGTTGTTTTGTCATGAATAACATATTTTATTTCATCTCAAAGTTAGAAAACTTTTTTATTTTCACTCATGCATCGGCTTTCGTGAAAATATAAAGTTTTCTCACTTCTCGATGAAATAAAATATGTTATTCACTCCAAAACAAAAAATATCCTCTATTTAACTATGAGCTCTAATAGATGTAAAAGTGAAACTATTTTTAAAATTTCTCTTGTGGCCTTCTCACTTTTGTGGATGCTTGTTGAATCCCTAGATGGTTTCCGCACCTTCGTCCTTTCTATTTCAGGAGTATCTACATTGAGACGTGATCGTGGCGCCACCTGTAGCGTCCATGTGTAAGTGTCGAGTTATATGAGTGCACCACAGAGAGCAGTTATGATTTTCAGGCAGGTCCCATCTGTGGAAGTTTGTTGGAGTTGGTAGAAAGTGGTAGATCGCATAAGCAACTGGACTCGACATGGGTCAAGGCGCCATATGTCTGTCTTTGTTAATATCCCCAATCTATTCCCAGAGAGCAGTTATGATTTTCAGTCAGGTCCCATCTGTGGAAGTTTGTTGGAGTTGGTAGAAGGTGGTAGATCGCATAAGCAACTGGACTCGACATGGGTCAAGGCGCCCATGTCTCTTAGTCGGCCTTTGCTTGGTCGACTGCAGTACTTGCAAACCACATTCTTCTTGTTCTCGTCTCTACTCCCTGGTTTATGATATTTTACCACTCTTAGGTTATAACAGCATAAATGAGTATCCATGCCCCTTCCATAGTAAAGTGAGAATGTTTACAACCTGTTAAAATCTCAAACCTGGTTAGAACTCTGGGAAACTTACTTTATCATGCAAATAAACAAGTCTGCTATTAAACATCAACAAGGAAATTAATGGGCGGGGTGTAATATCTTCTAAGAAAGTTTTCTTCAGCTGTATACTAACACCGGGTCAAAGGTCAACCTTATTTTTACCCATAGCAATTTCATACCCTGTCTACTTTCGCTTCTGAAATGTATATCAAAAACTGTCAGAAATATAATAAGCTGCATTTTCAAATATCAATAACATGTCCAGAATGCATACAGTTAAAGCCAACAAATAATAGGGAACTGCACAAAAAAAAAATTTATAAAAGAGAATAAGAAGAAGATTAGAACTCCTTAATACATAACTACTTTCGAATGCACCAGGCGAGCACATCCTGCTGATTTAGTGGAATATAACTTAACTCTTACTGTCATTATCGTTACTGTTCTCACTGATACTCTTGCCTTTGCTACCTTGAATTCCTTTATCAATGAATAATGGTATTGAGTTGGAACTGTTCCATCGCTTTGCCTTCCTTGGGAAAGGCTGTAACTAATTTTGATAGAACTTGTGGCCCGACCCTTTTTCATAATTCTATGACAATAAAATATGTTTAAATCATAAATCCTGGATGATCAGGCTTCTTGGATTTCTGGAATTGACGCATGTTTTTACATGCCACAGTCTCTAGCAGTAAAAATCCACAGTGCCTGCTCATGTATTGCTTTTAAATCAAATATATTTTATTCACATATAGTATATACAGCTTACATCCTACACTTATACAATTACATGAATTACATAACTAAATATACAATCAGGAATGGGATTCAGAAGTAAGCTATAAGGTTTTATAAATCTGTCTCCCAGTAGACAATTTATATTTCCATGCGTGTGGCAGTATTTCATTAAAGTTGTATAATGTGAATACAGAAGAAATGTGCTGGAATGATTAATGACAGCAACTTAAAACTATGCACCAAGTGCTATCCATAATCGTGATTATATATATACCAATTTTGATAATTTACAGTTACTACCTGCACATCATTAGAGGAAAGAAAAGTGAAGACGTGTAGGAAAGGATATTTTTTATCAACGCCCATGCATTTTTGTAGATATAATCAGGCCATCCACAAAATCTCTGTTTGGTGGTATTCTAGTTCCTGGTGATGTTTCGGACCCTCTCTTATCCCGATCTGCCACCTTGTTAATTAAGTTCATTCAATCACAAGCAGTATAACTGAACTTGTAAATTCTGTGAAAATTCTCCATTGCAAGGAAAGTGAAGTCTCCTATCGAATAACATTAGTTTGATGTTGCTACCGTTACTCTAGTAGTTAGTTTTATTATAGTTATTACTTAGTTATAACTAAACGGAATAACTGAAATTGTACATTCTGTGATAATCCCCCTTGCCGAGGTTTGTACTGTAAACAGTGTAATATCGTGAGTCGTTGTTTGATGTTGCTACTGTAATTTTAATACCTTTTTATAGATTAATTTCAATAATGATAACCAATAACTGAAAACAAGTTATAATACACAGAGTGCACCAACCACGAAATGGTTCCAAAGGAGTATAAAAGGAGAAATTTGGAAATCGTCGAACACGATTAATATAAAAACATTATTGTAGTCTCGGTTTGATTGAGATGGCACGGTAGTGAAAAATGCTTATAACCGTTCATGCCCTCTAGCCGCGGGTTGAGCGGAACTCAATATTTCAAATGTCAATAGTACGAAAATTTGTGCCATCCCGAATTTATGGGTCACGGATATAGACTAGCGCGCAACGATTGATATTTTTCATATTGGACAAACTATCTTCTGGCATTTCTTCCCACTCATTTGCTACAGCTCGCCCCCATCGGGCGCATTAATATAAATCGTATTGATACTATAATACAACAAAACAAGTGCAAATGTTGAACCGACTTGTACATATTTATTTATCGCCGCCCTCAGACACATTACTATAAATTGTGTTGATAATTTAATACACAATGATGTATGACAGACGATGAAATACCACAACAAAACAAGTGCAAATCTTGAACCGACTTGTACATATTTATTTACCTGCTCGTTTGTCTACACTCGTTAATGTCAGCAGACTTCTGATAAGGTCCTCCTTATCGCAGACAAAACATGTGCTTGTGGAATAAACATTCATATAAATATATTCTTGTGAACATTAACGTCAGACCCGGAGCCATTTCTGTATCATTTTTGCCGTTGTATGTGAATAAATCAGGTAAGAACAGGTATAACAATTACAGGTAATCTATAACATTAACTTACGGCAACTCGCTACTGCCGTTTTGAAGAATGTGCGTGCAAAACATGCGTAAGATACCAATGTAACAAAACATGAGCATCCTCTATAAAACTGACTCTGCTACTTTTCTCTGTGTTTGTGTTCGTTGCTTCCAAGGGATTCCTTTTTCAGTATTTGTTAATATAAAAAGGAGTGTTTCGCCAAAATAACGCTAAAAGGAGAATTGTGCAGTTTCAATAAAAAATAAAACATGCTTTGTAGCCACTCAGGATGACATGGTACGGGCTTCAGTATTCTCCAACCGAGAGAGCAAAAAGTATATTTACTTCTGATATTCTTTGATCAGTGTTTCAGACAAGATTGAGTAAGATGCGAACTATTGCTCTCCATATATATCTAAGACTTCAGAAATGCACAATTAACAGAACACCCAGAGAACTTAAGAACTCCTAGGCATGATTTAATCCCTAATTACCCTGTCTGTCACTGCTGAATTAGACGGAACTGTTACTAAACTAGTAATTGAAGTGACTGATGTATGTCGCGCAGAATGTCAAAGTCTGACTTCTACTTCTTTGGAAGATTGGCTTAGTACTCTTGTCAAATAAATACACATCAGTCTGAGAATCTGTCGTAGAGCTCAACATACTATTTGGTTGATATTTTTGAAAACAATTTACGTTTGTGTTACATAATAACTAGAGAAAATAAATTGCTCTACGTGGCATTATATTTTTGAAAAAATGCGAAGAACACGGTCGATGATCGTGATCTGGTTGTTTTAAAAAATCCCTTCCGCATCTCGTATTTGCAAACAAACGTAAAGAATGTTGTGTTTAAGTTTGTTTACTGATTAGGAAGCATACGTGAAATGTCAGTTCGTTATTTAGCTCTGATAAAACTACGGCGTATGCAGTCCATTACTTAGGTAACACACGTAAAATGTCAGTTCGTTAAGTATCACAGATAAACAAACTGAGTATGTATTAAACCTTGGTTAATTGTGTACCCAAGTAGATACAACTCGTATAGACGTAACGCATAGTAGATCAACAAATACCAATAAACACAGACACATTAGATATACTAAGCCTTGCATACTTTTTGTGACATTTACTCTAAACAACGAGTGATTAATAGTTCAGGAAACTGCAGTACTCACTCACTAGCATTGTACCTAAACCAATTAATTCTACCTTTAATTATGACATAAAGTTAATAATGTGTTAACTTGCTATTGTATGCCATTGCATGAAACTAGTATCTTGATTTTACGGAGTGTGATCGGTAGCAAGCATATTTCACTACCGTTTATGATCAGTCCCAATCAAACCGAGGCTGCAATATTTCGTATGTATCGTGTTCGGCCGTTTCCAAAGGTCCACTTTCATAATCTGTTATACAAAAAGTACGTAAAGAGTGTACAATATAAATCATGTTGAATTCCTATTTTTTCTGTACAGTTTAGTTTCAGAAAGTGAAGCATGTCATCGTGTATACGAAACGGGGTCACAACGTTTTTTTGTTTTTTGTTTTTTTTAATTGTTTTGTTTTAAATTGCCAATAATATTTTATATAAGGGAACAACGTCTGTGCATTTGCTATGGCAGACTTTGACCAGGATTGCTATACAATGATACTGTATACCGTTTGCCCATTGTTCGCTCAGTAACGGTAGCATAGAAGCTAAAATATATTTCTCCGTGTAGCAAAATCATTGATTATTTTACCTGACTATATATCCATTTGTGATATCGCGTAAACAAACCAAAAACTCCAAAAATAATATATCACACACATTTCAACATGCATTCTGTTGAAAATCCCGGAAGTTAGCAAAACATTGCCCGGGTGTGATTTTTAGCCAAGAAGAAGAATCAGACGACGGAAGGAGTGATTGTCAACTTTTTAGTTATGTATAGAGGTCCCGATGAAGATTATGCACGTTGTTTAATTCAGTTTATATGACCGAAACATTGGTTGCTATGGCAAAAGAAAGTGGGAAATCTCTCAAAATTAACGGATTATGGGATACTTTCATCAAACTTGGTGCATGTATAGAGGTACCCATGTATATTATGCATGTTGTTTATTTTTGTTGATATTGACAACAACAAAAAACCCGGTAGGGGACATGTATTATGTCGATGTTACCCAGTGATTGCTGCCCTTTCAAGTGACTCTAATAAGTCATTTGTTCATGTATTTGTTATAAAACTCCAAGAAGGGTTGATATTGATACATGCATGTGACCATGTGTAACATTTTGTGTTAAAATTTTGCAACTTGTTTTTGTGCTGGAGTAAAACACTCCTCGTAAATCTGTGAGCACATCTGTTCTACATGTAGGTGCCATATATATGCGTTTCGTTTATTTAGTCTGCATGATTTACATGTTATTTCGTACAACTTTGTTATGATGCAATTAGTTCAATCTCTTAAAATTAAGCCTCCCATGACAGGTTAGAAAAACTCAAACTTGTTTTGTTCTGTCTTGCCCTTTTCCAGGAAAAAATTAGTGGAGGGGGCGAACCTCACTTTTGTTTTAAATTCGTGGGGTGGGGGGGGGACGGGGTGGGGGGGGGGGCAGGGGGGTGTCTAAGTCATATTTATTTATTGAATTATAGAGTAAAATAATTTAAAATCTTGTGGTATTAACTAGGTTAAAACATTTCATAAGCGACGAATTGAGGGCAAAAAACGGCCTTTGGTGACAACCTACTAAGTTTGTTCAAAACGGTCGACTCGTCAGAAATCATAACCACGATAAGCGAACATTTTATTGCTGAAAACATGTAATTTCCATATTAAACTCATTTATACGCAGAAGCACAGCTAAGCGATATACGGCCACTATGGTATCTTCTTTACCTATCATTTATAATGTTATATGATGTATATTTTAGTCCGATTATATGGTCTTGTTAAAAAGATGTTCAAGATTTTTACGTATGTTTGATTAAAATATAATACTAATACATTTTTGTTATTTGTTCGATCCCTATTTCAAGACATAAAGTGTTATTACTTTCTTTTACTGGTTGATCATTATGTCTCTGCACATAGTGTGGGACACATATTGTTTATGCCTTTGCCATCCGTCTTGTCCGTCCGTCTGTTTGCCTGTTCACATACGTTTTGTCTGCAATTCATCTCTAAAACCCCATGTCGGATTTTGATAAAATTTGACAGAAAACATCAGTATCAACAATAGTTGCGCAAATCGTCGTCGCATTCCGGTCGGATGATTTTTTCAGGGTGTGTCGTCCGTCTGTCTGTTCTTCTTCTTCTCCAAAACAACAAGGGCTAGAGCTTAGATATGATGTATATATCATCATCTAGTAGTCCTCTACCAACTTTGTACAAATGGTGACCAAAATATTATTCTCTGAAACCACAAGGGCTACAGCTTCAATATTTTGCATGTAGCAACATCTAGTGTCAGAATAAGCCCCTCACCTGGGGTCAAAAGCTTTACATAGAAATATTAGGAAATACATTTAAAAACCTTCTATTTTGAAACCACAAGGTTTGATATTTTGCATGTAGCATCATCTAACAGAATACACTTTGCAAGTAGATCGATTCAGGCCCTCGTTGGCCACTTGTTCTCTGGGTTATGGCCCTTTGAATATTTTAACAATGGCCTTCCGTACTAGTTTTGTTCAACTTCCCCACATTGGCATGTCAAAAATGTAAATGAATGCTTCCGTATATTTACAAGCATGTCATGTTTGACTAATAGTTGACACATTTCAGTAGCAGTAAATACACATTTATGTTGACATAGGTTATTGCTGTAAGTGTAGACATCGCCATGCATATCTAATAACAAGGGTGGAAATGATACCCAGCGAAAGACATGCATACTGATATTTTAGTAAACGTAACTAATACATGGTAATGCTCTTAGCTTCTAAAATAGGGTAAGTACGCACGACTATTACAGACACACTGTCGCAGAATATCGAAACTCCAGATTGTCAAGAAAAAGATATTCCATATGGACAAAGACAATTTGCGAAAACAAGTTCATCAATTAGGTTTAACAATCCAATTATAAGTAAGCGTCATATCCATTTTTGTGTGAACGCCTTCCTAAGCACATGTTAACGATAGTCAGTCGATACAAAATGTTCTTATTATTGTCAGTTGGACTACTAATTACCTTTCCCCACTGAATGTTAAAATGACAACTATTAATGATTAATTATATGTTGCAATTTCTCTGGAGCCGTATTTGTTCACGTTATGTATTCTTTATACAATGTGGAACAACGTGTATGTGTAATGAATATGGAAATGATGGACATATATTTTTAGTCGGAAATGATGGATTATTTTTCATTGCATGGTCCGAGTATTAACTTTCATACCTCATCCAACCCCTTCCCCAAGAAGCGAAAACGGGGTTGACTGGGGTATGAAATAAAACCTTATTTCGTCTTAAACATTTTGTATATTGTAAAATTAAAACATTTAATAATAGGTAATTTTAAAAAGGTTATCGCATTTTGTCAGTAAAATAATGTTTTAAACGTGTTTTATTGTCGACATATCTGTTATACAATCCTGCTAATGTATTTTTCCATCGCTTAATGGAATTAAGGCGGGACCACGTAATGACGGTGAGAATGATGGGCATGTATTTTGAGGCGGAATTGATGGTCATGTATTTTTACGGAGACGGCAATTGATTCGAAATTTCACATCACCATCACTATTTGTACAAGACTCTCGGACAGACGCTTCCATCTATGTAAGTCAAGTCACGTCAAGTTTTATTTCATCCGGCCCATCATCAGAAACAAGTAGAACAGCATAATAACATTATTATACACTAACTGGATGAATATATATAAATACAACATGTTTATAATAGTTTCCGATTACAAATATAGAATGTATAAACAAATTAAGTAGAAACTTTACGTTTTGTCTATATCTAATATCTATTTAACATTCTTCATGTAAACTCTATATCTATCTAATTCAATAAATTGTTATCGAGTTTACGTTTTCGTTTGATCTATATATAAATAAATGGATAATATATCTTTAGTATTTTACATGACATAAGTTGATAAAACATATTCAAAGATCTGTCAACCAGCCAATGTGCTCTGAAAAATAGACTTCGGTATTCCTCATATTCTCTACACTCCATTATAAAGTGAAATTCATCTTCAATTACTGATATATTTCTAGCATAATATAAAGGATTCAACCGCTTATTTCTTTCTATATTCAAATGTTTACCCTTTTCAATAGCTAAATTATAACAAGAACATCGAAATCTAGATAGAGAACGTCTTAGTATATATGACATTTCCATAGAGAGATATTGTTCAATGTTAAGCAATGATTAATAGTGTTTGTAGTAATAAGCTTTAAATAGAGAACGTCATGAGTTGAGTGTAATGTCATGTATCACCAGTTGATATGGTGTATATAGAACAGGTTCAACAATATATTTAAAAAATGCAGCTATATATTGAATACATATAATACTATACTGAAAGGAAAAAGAAACGCAGGTGCTTATTTCCGCTATATATTGTATGTTTAATATGCTACTGCTAATCGAATGGTACAGGGCGACATTAGGCCTGTCCGTTTAGAAAGTATCCTTTTAGAAAGAAGGTTTAAACAGAACTGAACACACCAATGGTTACCCCTTTAAAGTTTCATTATCGTCAGAATGCGAATTTGGCTCAAGCAGGTGAGCAAACTTAGGCTTTAAATGTTGCAATCACTCAACATTAAATACAGTACTGAACTGGCTCAATTTTTCAAAGACGAACTTCAGCATTTATGAATTTCTTGTTACAACGTGTACTGTGATTAAAACGTCTACAACATCACAGTTGTGTCCTTTCTCTAACTAACTGCACTTTTCTTTTTACAAAACATCTTGGGATTTCCTTGGAATATATATGGAATTAAGTGTGCAGTATATGCAATATATAGCGGAAATACGCACCCTGCGTTTCTTTTTCCTTTCAGTATATATATACCTAAATCTAGACATTGTAGGTGGATTTAAACTTTTTCAATCAAATCGAGACTGCAATATTTCTTATGCGTCGTGCTCGGCCGTTTCCAAAGGTCCATTATCATACTCGTTTTTATAGGTGCATCTACATATACACTTAACACAATTGTTAACGATCCTAGTAGAATTTTTGCAAATATTTCCACAAGGGAAACCAGATTTATGAAATTTCGAAATCTATGTCACTAACATCTAATACATATTCATAGAATATATGAAACAGATCAATTCAATATATTTTCAGGAAATATATTGTTTTCGGTACCAACCCACAATATCAAAAGTCGCAAAAATAACAAAAACAGTTAACTTTTAGCAATATATAGATACTCGCTAGTATGATGATTTTGGCAGGGATATCCATGCATACTAAACACCAGCAGTTGTGGTAAATGGCAGTGAGGTACCAGATTGAGATTTTGCTACTGATATACGCGCAAATAGAGTTATGCAAGTGATGCACACTGCACGCTCTACATGTTACCTGCTCCAAGCTTATATACTGAATGCTCTTCCAAGGCCGTTTCTTTAGGCAGATCTCAATCACATTGAACATATGCGGGATATTCGTGCTAGAAGATTGATGGAAATTAACCCACGAACTCGCAATGAACTCGTTCTTACTTTGGGCTACTAATGGCAACGGTATTTATGGACATAATCGTAGAATATTAACTACTCCAGAAAATAGCAAGAAATGTAATAAACTATTTAATTGAATCGTATTTTGCTCATTCGCTACGGCTGTTCGACCTCCAGTTAATTATTCCTTAATAAACTACCAAACCATCAAACTAAACAGTATGAAACGTTGCACTAAAGACAGATTTCCATATTTCCTGACTGATCGCCTTTTAGAAGTTCAACGCAAAGATGAAGACAGATACATTAATATTGTTTGTCGATGCCTTAATACATCAAAGCACTGAAACTGCTGATGGATGGTGCCACTCAGAAAGTATTGATTCTGAAAAAAACGGCGGGAGATAAACAGTGAAGTTATATAGAAATGTTTAAATTGTATAAGTGTCAAAGGGAATACTTGTAAAATTGAAATGTCGGAGAAAGCTGGTCACAACATACGTATACTTGAGATCTCGATTCCGTTCGAAAACCAATCGATTCAATCATGCATTACAGAGTTATCGGCCTTTGAATGTCTGAAAAAAATAATTTCTGCGAAGAAGTTTTCGGTGGCGATATGGCTAAAACAAAACAAACTTCATTGAATTAGGATAAGTATATATATAAAAAAAATAAAAATAAAAGAT
The DNA here is from genome assembly GCA_037043455.1 of Cyrtodaria siliqua. Classification (NCBI taxonomy): domain Eukaryota; kingdom Metazoa; phylum Mollusca; class Bivalvia; order Adapedonta; family Hiatellidae; genus Cyrtodaria; species Cyrtodaria siliqua. The sequence continues at coordinate 29,242 of JAWPHD010012782.1, forward strand.
CCATGTAGTCTGATGTAACGGTAGTCAGAGATGATGGTAATAAAATGTGATAAAATGCCATTGTTAGAACGTAATAATTATAATATTCCACTGTAATATATGTATTCATTCCCGAAATGAAGTATGTTTCCGGGGGCCCCCGTTTGGTCACGGGGCAAAGAATAGGGCCACTGCAGATCCCTTTGGAGGGATAGGCAGAGGGTTAGAATCCCCCAAAATTCATGTTCATTTTATCATTTTTTGTTCATGTTCATTAAAAGTCTTCATCATGATCCTTGCATTGTTTTAGGTGCAATCTCGCTCACATCAAAAGAGCAGTGGCAGAAAACAATAAACGTGGCTCCAGCGTAAATGGAGTTCTACGAATAGAATTTTCAGCAACTCTGCAGTTCAGGGTGAGAAGGTTCAAGGCCAATTTTCCATATTTTATCTCGATGTACATGGAGGATGAGCCTGGCATGTTCATGCCTTTTAGGCGCCATATAACCTTTCTTGTGTTGGTGCGCCTTAAAACCCCAATTCAGTTCAGTTCAGTTCTTTTCTAAACTATTGTGTATTGTATTCCGGCTTGTTAGGCAATAAACATGTAAATGTTATGCCAAATAAAATATTGAAATAAATTGAATTGAATTGATGAAAATAATTGCATGGTTTGATAAAGAGATATCTCTGGTACATAGTTATATATCGCTTATACTCGCCAATCTATGAACGGCCTTTGATAGTTACCATGATGTAATGTGATAAAAGGTTTCAATTTAATATCATGGTAATCGAATTACTTACTCGTCAAATGTACGTACGGGACGGATTCTATATATTATCCAGTTACATCTGATATCTATTTCATGTATGCATTCTAATTGTTCCGATATATGATACAAATAAATTAATTTGTCGTTATATATCCTTCATACACTGATAATATACCGACAATCTCTATTAGATTCGTTACTAAACTATTAATTGCTACTTTCGGTATTCTCCGTTCTGCGCACCGGATGTTTTCGTTATATTTCGGAATGTAGGTACGGTACGGCTTTTACTCCCAACCTCATGCAGACGATTGTTGATGTTATAAGACATATAGGACCTAGACCACCATTATTTTTACATAGGATTGTTAATAAATACCTACCCGAAAATATCCAATCCTGACTATGCTGGCCATATAACACACACACTGTAGTATCAGTCATGCCCATTGCAACACAAAAGTGGGCATTAGATGATTCGCTGACCTGCTTTTATCCCCAAAATATTTTCCAAACTGAAAATAAACACCTTCTTTTTGAATTCTGGGGTCAAAATTACCAAAGTACACTTCAAACTGTGCTTCACAAAAAGTAATGAAGCCTGTCCAGATTACCTTCAATTTTCATGCGGTTTTCGGTAGAAGCTAGTTAAATGTTTCAGAAATAAACGAAAACATTCCACCCCAGTGTCTTTCACTACTACTATGCTTCACAGTAACTTACTCAATAGTTTACCTGATGGTACGTTTGAGTTCCACCAGATTGGCCCCATGGTACCCGGTCTAGTTCCATATGCGCATTAATTGTACAGGATCAAATCCCTACAAAAACAGCGTATTACTTAAATTTAACATGTTTAAGTTAGAATCACTTAATGTTTACCAACGCTTACGTATTTATCAATATGTTGTCAATATAGGGATCTTTTGCCCATTTAGAGCCTTGCAAAGCTCTGCAAATGGTACTGCTTTTATTGCTCTGTAGTCTGGTGCTCTTTGGTTTGTAGTAGAAATCCGTTGTGCGCCAGAATTACCACTAATTATTTGCCTGACGGCACCGTCCAAAAATGATGTATGACAGACGCTGTAATACCAAACAGCCAAGTGTATTTATTGTGAATATGTATTTTCCTGCTCGTTAATGTCAGTACACTTCTGACAAGGTCCTCTTTATCGCAGACTAAACATGTACTTGTGGAATAGACATTCATATAAATATATTAACATTAACGTGAGACACGGAACATTTAAGTAACAATGTTTTTATTACCGGAATTTCCTTCATATGTGATTTATATACGGTACACTTAATCCGAGGTATTAATCCAGAGATATCACAAGATGTTGTGTAAAACATAGGGCTGCATCTAGTTAAAGAAAGGTCACAATTGTGCTGGTGTAGACGTTTTAATCAAACTACACTTTGTGACTCGAATTTCATATTCAATGTTGAAGTTCGGTTTTTTTTTGTATTATATTTACACGAGCATATTTGTGTTTTACTTATATTGCCTATTGATGCTGCCTTGTTGGTTAGAGATTAGATCATGGAGGGGATTTCTTTATTTACACTGTCCTGTTATAATGGGATGACAGTAGGGTAAGTGTGAGGTTTGGTGCACCCTAGAACCGGTTTAAACCCCCAGTGGCCTACTTTGTCACTGACCGTTCCAAGGCGGTAGCCCTATTGTCAACTTTTGTGTTTGTGATGTTGTTTGCATTCATTATTACTTTTGCCTTCTTGTTTGTCTGTTTACGTGTTTGTTTCTGTGTTTAGTGGTTGACTGTCCTCCTTGAATGCTACTTTCCCTGTCCGATCTTTTTATATTTTTTTACAAAATATGACCATTTCAGTTGTGTAAAGTGATAGCACGAGTTTACGTCCTAAGTTTGCTCACCTGCTTGAGACAAACAAGTATTATATGAATAAGGAAACTTTGAAAATATAGCATTTGGTGTGTTATGTGTTTGTGTTTTAGTCTTTTTGTCGAAAGGAAATATCTATGTTGCCATGTACAGTTCGATTAACAGCAGCATATAATACAAATACAATTTAAAGCGCAAATTCCCGAGTTGCTTTTCTTTTTTTCTTTAGTATATAAAGCAGGTACAAGAAGGTATAACAATTACAGCTAATTTATTTCACTAACGGATGGCAACTCGCTATCTTGTTGAAGAATGTGCAAAATATGTGTATTATACCAATGTAACATTGTTTTGATATGCCCAAATATAAATAATAGGTTTTCGCCAAGTATTGCAAAAAGGAGAATTGTGTAATTTCAATATAAATAAAAGAAAATGCATTATTTAATGAAATACGACGGCAACGTAGAATCACGTGGTACGGTTCTCTGTATTCTCAAACCGAGAGTGCAAGACGTATTTGTCTTTCCAGTATATTCATTGAGCCAGAGTTTTAGACAAGACTGAGTAAGATACGAACTATTCCTAACCATGTAAGACATCAGTAATGCACTCAGGGAACTCAATAACTCATAGGCAAGATTTAAGATTCAAATAAGAGTAATTTTAGAACTCTTCTGCGACAAAGACTATCTCAACCTGACCTTTATGGTGATGTGATTTGCAAATAGTTCATCTCGGAGATTTCTGTATATTCACTGTCCCGTTTTATTGGGATGACAGTAGGGTAAGTATGAGGTTTGGTGCACCCTAGAACCCGGTTTAAACCCTCAGCGGCCTTTTTTTTGCCAAGGCGGTAGCCATATTGTCAACCTTTTTTGTATGTGTAACGTCATATGCATTTATTCCTTCTTAACACTTATCTTTGTCTTTTTTGCGTGGTTTTTGGATTACTGTGTTATGTGAAAGCTGCATTTCTTGTTCGACTTTGATACTTATTTTTCGTAAGAACCTTGGTCATAATCATTTTGATACAACCTTAATTAAACTTGTTAAAATGTTTATCAAAAGAGGTTATGACCATATCATTTTCCAAAGCACTGCTTGTTTAGCGGTTGACATATTTTCAGTTCGCCACAATGCTGTTTTGTTTGTTTGTGAGATGACCGCGTGATTGTGGACCTTATGATGATGTCTACCTAAGTCCTTATAGGATGGTAGCGTTTGAAGTTTGTCTTTAACCTTGTCTTGTCGTACTCTGAACGGTTTGTTCACTTTTTGCTCTGGCTTCTGCCAAGTCAATGAGTACTTACTTTGTGGCTTTCTTTTCTATATTATATATACATGATTATTTATGTGTTTTACTTATATTGATTACTAATGCTGCCTTCTGTGTTAGAGATAATAACCTGGAATGGATATCTTTATTAACACTGTCCCGTTTTTTTAGACGACAATAGGGTAAGAGTGCAGGTTTGGTGCCATTATGTGGACGCCGCTTTATCTTTAAGACCCCAAGGTCGCATCTTGGCTTATATGGCGAACGGGGTACATTGGGGTCTTCATTTTAATCTACTTAATCTTCCTTCAGTGGCCCCAACCTTTGATTTTATCGAAATATATTTGATTTCATATGCATAATATATCGTTTGTATATTTTTGCGGGGTTTAAATATGTGTGTAAGACGTAAACATATCCATTAGTACGAACGCCGCTCCTGACCGAAAACATTAGACCCGCCTTCTTTGTGACGTCATAATTTATTCATCCCAAAACCTGCGCCATTGTTCAGTTATACGTTCACTGTTTAGCGTGCTAAATTAGAGTAAATTGCATTATCTTAACTTGTTCATGCTTATGATGGAGGGGGTCGTTGGAATAGCATGAGGCGCTATACGTGACTAAATGTGTGTAATATATATATATTTATCATATATATACGCATTTTTGGCCCGCAATATGCACAAAATTACCCTACAATAAGCTCTCGAGAATTGAGCCATATCATAAACGGTCAGGTGACCGGGCCAATATGGATATGCATTTTCGGCCTGGTCACATGACCTAATTCTGGCGTATTGGACAATTTTTTTTTTTTAAATTTACAGTTTCAATGAAAATTGAGTAAACATGTTTTTGCTAGTTACTGTGTCACCTGATTCATTTTGTTTAGCTGTACACGTACACTCTGGTCAATGTAAACTGTAATGGAGTGACGTCGGAAGAGATCGAATATTGATTGTCATTGATTTGTGTTCTTTATTATATAAAACCAAAACAGATAAGTAGTTATAAACGTAGCATAATCGAACAAAATAGTTTATTTAAAGAATAGGGGTGGGAGGAGGGGTGGGGGGGGGGGGAGGATTGTCATTGATTTGTGTTCTGTATTATATAAAACCAAAACAGATAAGCAGGTACAAACGTACCATTATCGAACAAAACACGAGAGGGTCGAGCCCAGGACTGAACGGGGTTTTCGAAAGAGACTCCATATTGCAAGGTAATACTAGAGGTTTTCTCATTTAAAAATGATATATGAATTTGTATTCCTAATTTGAATTTATACGAGTATTCAAGGATACTGTCTGCTGATTTGCATTTTAATTTGACAGGTGATTTTTTGAATTTGTATTCCTAATTTGAATTTTTTTTTTGCTTTGCAGTGAAATAGTGGATTTTAGCAATGAAATAAAAGTGTTTTATTTTTTCACTGCCGGAACTACTTGTTTTTTTCAAACACTATTTTTTTCCGAAAGTTGCTATAAAGGTTATAACATTGGATTGGAAATAACTTCATAAAACAAATGAGTCGTAGATTATTGAAATCGGTTAAGTAGTTTAGAAGATATGGGGAATTAAAAACATCAATTTTATCATACTAAGCCAATGACGTCGTCAATTTTTTATTAAGTTTTCTACATACTGGAGTACACTTTGATTATAAAACATAAAATAAAAAGAAAATTTGTTGTTTTGTCGTAAATAACAGATTTTATTTCATCTCGAAGTGATCAAACTTCAGTATTTACACCCATGCTTCGCATTCGTCAAAATATAAAGTTTTCACATTTCTCGATAAGATAAAATCTGTTATTCACTCCAAAACAACATATTCAACGATACTGTCTGCTGATTTGAATTTCAATTTGCTTTTCGTGATCTATGTCTGGCCTTTTCCCCCCTGTAAGACGGTCTTTAATGATCTGACAACAGCTATTCAGTTTTAATCAAAGATGGAAAATAAACATCAACAGATGAGACTCTTTAATAATTTGAATCACGTATTTACCTTATTTAAAGATGTGTACAGTTAATATTTATCAATTTCACACACGTACTATGCACTCGCCCGCAGTAATGGGACTGTTACTGTTGAATTTTTAATCATTTCTACCTTTCATGAGTTATTTGAAGTTAAATAAATATGCACATAGTAATATATTTTGTAATAGGATTACTGTGATTCTTTTAGAATATATAGTATAGACCACCTACTTTACCTGGGTAGACCCAGTACTGTACACCTCCTGCCATCCGTAAGAATCGACACTTCCTCACTTACAAGTCGAGCTCCCAGTGGGATTCGAACCCGTAGCGATGCGAGGCGATGGTTTACAACGCAACGTCGTTTACCATTCGGCCGTGGAGACGTTCACACAAGGAAAGAGATGCTCGCCAGATGCTCGTCAAATGTATAAGGTTTCAGTAACAGTTTTTACCTACACTGTATTAACAATTTTTACCTACACTGTATTAACAAGTATTACTTCATTATATACCTATAAAAGCGGCACGTCTCATCCCATGTAAAATTATTATTTACGGATGTTTTTGTTATTAAATTATAAATCAGACGCATTCCGGGAAACTCAATAAAACAATAATTTATTAAATAAATGTTTCATAAACAGAATGCCGCGGATTTAAGTGAATGTCCAATGACACGCATGCAGATAACAACCACACCCCCCCTCCCCCCCCCATCCGCTCCCCACACACACCATCACCAACAACTTTATCCATATTATGAATATACTCCATTGATTACAATAGAATGATGCACCTATAATGGCATCGTTTTCAGTATAATTGTTGTCGAGTTTGGAGATTCCTTTATTGAACACACGTTTGTTTGAAATATCACACTAAATGCGTTTCTCCATATCGGAACTCTTTCATTCTTTCTTTTGTCCAGGCATTCAAATCCACTGAATCTGATATCAGCAGAGTCAGACATCATTAGTCTGAAACTACTGTTTCTTTTATGTCACAATTCAATCCCACAAACTAGACAATGTGTATTATCTGCCAGAAAACTTTGGAAAAGGAATGCAACTAGAGGGACCCAGTTTGTTAAAAAAAAAAGAAAGATACAGTTGTAATATGTACTGGCTATAAGTTTAAAACGGATTTGTAATTACCTGAGGAGGTCCTTCACACATGTGAGAAGCACGTTTTTCCGCACGTTAGTATGTGGGCACTATATGCATCGCCTTGAGTTACATACGTTTACCGATTTGTTTAATTGTTCTAGCTTTATACTGAGCAATGGAGTGTAAGAATAAATTCAACACACAGTTGTATATTGTTTGTCAGTGTTTTAAAAATACCAAAATGCCTGTTTATTTCATTTTTTTCAGACTTTAATCACCAGTAATAATATGACAACTTCAATTCATACCATTAAACAAATCGGCATAACATGACATGTATTGTTGGCAAAAGCATGTGTCTAGCATGTTTTCTCGGATTTGTCTGGACTGATACTTTAAATAAATAATTTAACGGCGTTTCATGTACATTCGCAACGAATAGTACATCTATGAAAAAGAAGAAGTATACATAATGTATTAGTTGCGAATGGGATTAATTGTTTGCGTTGCGCATTTAATTTTAAACAATATAGTATAGTCAGTGTACGCCGATGATAGTTTATAATTATTAAATGCCGCTTACAATATGATTGAGGCTTCCTTCTTTTTCACTACATGTTTATCTTGTTTTAATTCAGTTTGTAATATAAATACCGAGACAATTGTCGATCTTTTAGTAGACGTCCGATAAGCTCCGCCCACAAATTACCTGTATCGATAAAACTTAATAAGCTCCGCCCACGGCTAATCTCTAATGCTTAAACGAAATAAGCCGTGTCCACGTAATGGCACCCTAGAATCTGGTTTAAACTCCAGCGACCATTTTTGCCACTGACCGTTCCAAGGCGGTAGAGCTATTGTCAAATATTTTGTGTTTGTGAGGTCTTATCTTGCCTTTTATTCATCTTTAAAGTCATTGTTTGTTTCAGTGTGTGTTTGTGGTTGTCTGTCGTCCTTGAATGCTCTTTTCCTGTTCGATTTGTATATCTAATTTTAATCCATAATTAAATGCAGCATTCATGGACAACAGTAAATTAGAAACACGCGCAAAAACAAACAACAACTACAGAGATGAATAAAAGGCAAGATATGACACCAGAAACTTAAAATGGTTAAAAGTCTTCAACACAACTACAAGCTCTAGAAAACCCCCGAATAAACTGAGAAATATAGACCCCATAAGAGGTAGCTCGGGCAACATCCCCATCTAAGTGGGGGATAATTAACAATATCAAAATTAAAATCATCTCTTTTGTCGTATATTTTACTAATTATTTCATCATTTTCAAAAGAGAGATGTAAATCAAGAAAAGAAGCGACAGTATCAGAAATTTTAACTTTGCTGAGTTGAAGTTCCTTAGGATATATAGCATTAACCACTAGAAAAGACAGGATTATCAATGTTCAATATGTCAACAAGATACCGAAAGGTGTCATTAAAGACTTCAATTACATCTGCCTCAGTACCGGATGAAAGACTCAACAAGACATCTCCTTCATAGCAATACAAGAACAATCTGCGACAAAAGGTGCACAGTTCGTATTCATAGCGATATCACCAATTTGTCTATAAACGGTAGTTTCATATCTGACGAAATTGTTATCTAAAAAGAAAATGAGCGCTTCACACTCTTCTTGGCAAGTCTACATAGTGTAATTATCTAAACTGCCATTAGTAAAAAACGCATTTCATATTGTTACAGGCCAAAAAAGTAGTTTTTTCTCTGTCGAAGTATTTTTGAATGAGAGCAATAAACTAGTCTTTGATAATATGATGTGGTAAGGATGTTAATAGTGTAGAGAAGTCATATGTACTTACAGATGAAAATTGACGTTTATTGCAAATTTTATCAAGAACGTCTTCAGAATTTTGAATTGATTAAATAAATTAATTCCCTAATTTTCATAAGTTTTAGCACAATATTTTTAACTTGATCTTTAACGGCAATAATAAAAGAAGTTAAACGTTTGGAGATGTTTGTAGTGGTCTAGGCACCTATAATTCGAAATAAAGCAGGCTTTCTAAGGCGAGGAATCCAGTGCATAGTTGTCAGTTTGTTTTGCATTTCGTCTGCCAAAGCCTTGAAAGTAGTGCAACGAGCTATATGTGTGGAAACAACATCATACTTTCTAGATTGAACTGAAGTATACGAATTAGTGCTACCGAGTTCCACGGATAAAAATTTGACGTAATGTAGGCGTCAAACAACAATTCCATTATTCGCTACTTCATCATCCGGAACTAAAACTAATTATTATGAAATTCTTGAATTCCCGATTTCAATTACAAAACGAAAACCTATGTCTCGGTGTAAGTAACCCGTCAATAATACTATTTTCAGAGAGGATGTTAATAGATACTGAAAAAGGGATTCCTTGGAAGCAACAAACACAAACAAGAGATAAAAGTAGCAGACTGGGTTTTATTGACGCTGTTCATGACAAGTAATGTCGACTGCTACGAGGCGTGAGAGGTGTTGCATCTCTCACGCCTCCTAGCACCGGCTTATGCGATATTCAACTTTAAAGCCGCGAATATTGGGCTTGATGCTCCCAAAGTACCAGTAACTTATAACACTACTGATTTGTAGTCGAGGCAACATTTTACGACAAACGCTAGTGTCAATGTCAATGAATACTGAACAGGGTATCTCTTGGAAGCCACAAACACAGCAAGAGATAAAAGTAGCAGTCTTTATTGAGTCTGTTCATGACAGATAATGGCGAGTGCAACACCTATCACGCCTCCTAGCACCGGCGGCTTAAGCAATATTCTACTCTAAAGCCACGAAGATTGGGGTTTCATGATCCCAAAGGACCAGTAAGTAATAACACTACTGATTTGTAGTCGTGGAAACTAAGTCCACTGATACGTGAAATGTCAGTTCGTAAAGTAGCCACCACTACTTAGGGAACATACGTGAACTGTCAGTTCGCGAAGTATCTCAGATAAACAAACTATGTATTAAACGTTGGTTAATTGTGTATAGTAACCATGTAGAAGATGATACAGACTCTTATAGACGTAAGGCAGAGTATTTTTTTTGGCAATTAATCTAAAAACGCGTGATTTACAGTCCAGCAAACTGCAAAAATTACACACCAGAATTGTACATAAACCAAATAATAGCACCCTTATCTCTGACAAAAAGACTAATTAATGTGTTGTATGCCATTAAATGATAACAGTATCTTTATTTTATATAAATAAAAAGGCTAGAGAAAGCACATTTCTGCCTAAAGAAAAAAATAATAGAATATATAAAAAAAATTATAAAATAAATTATCATGTTATTGCTGCTTATTCTCTAATAATACCCAAACTTACATCCTGAGACGGCCACTCAATATAAATATATATTCTTAATGTAAATTATAATGTGCAATTCTGTTAATGGTGGTTTTGTTTCCAAAAAAGTGAGTCAGAATCTGCTGGATCACCATGTCTACATGCTTGAAGACACATGTGTGTATGATCGCTCTATTTAGTGCCCATTTTAAGAGCTTTTTTGGAATATTACTTAAGAATTGGTTAGGCCAGTGTAGCTCCTATGCAATACTATTGTCATTGCCTATCCTGGAGGCTAATTGAACGTGTGCTTCATTAATAACATGATCATTTATTTGACGTTTGCTTCTCTACACAAGTACACACTGTGTAACATTTCCGGTCGAGAAGTTACACACTCAGACGATATCAAATAGTAAATGGAATTCGTGGAATTTTAAGAATGAATGGAATGAATTATTCATTCCTAAAAAGGATTTTGTGGGATTTTAAGAATGATTATTCATTTTAGGAATTATTCATTCCTAAAATCCCACAAAATCCTACGTAACTTTCTAAAAATGCAAACTCATGTAATATACTCCTTATGTATTGGGATTCCATGGCCGAATATTGACGTTCGCATGCAGCAGTCGGTTAAATCACAGTTAAGAATGAGGACATTTTCAAAATAGATTCTCCGAAATGATGATATTTGTTTTAAATGTTAGTATTAAACACGTTTAGTAACATAAACAATGTTAAAGCTGCTAAAATCCGACTTGACGACACCTTGTAAACCCTGACTACATATATTTAGTAACTATATATTTAAGTATATACCTATATATGAGAATATGGGGGGAACAAACATAGAGTTATATGGTTCGCCGTTCAATTACATTTTATCTAATCTTATACACTTTCATCACCTGAGCACGTGTCTGCAGATGAAATGAAAACATGATAACTTATGATACAGAAGGTGATACTTAAACATTAAACTGAGGAAAGTAATTCTTAAATAGTATTGTTGACATCTAACTACACAATTTAAATAACAAATGTCCAAATAGCGTAGCATTTACATGACGCACCAATCAAAACCATATATGTATTCAAAAGCAAACAGTGAGACATCGAAACCATGAAAGGATTGACAATCGGGTTACCGCTTTAGAAAGGTCGGTACTAAAAGGGGGATTAGAATCGATTCTAGAGTGGTTATAGAATGAATCAAACCTCTCTCTTACCCTATTATCATCTCAATAAAACGGGGCAACCCTTTTATTATTATTTACCTTTGTTGATGATGTCATATACATTGCCGTTTCTTTTATTTATCATCTGTCAAAAATGAAAAGTAAACATGTCGAACAAGAGCTCCCGTAAATTTAAAAGCATGTGATGTTTGCCTTATAGTTGACACAATTCAGTATCAGTAAATAAACATGTATGTGCACACGATCTATTGCTGTAAGTGTGGTCACCGCCAAGAATATATATTAACAAGAATAGAAATGATACACATAAAAGGCACGATAATTTATGTTCATCTGGTAAAAGCATCTAATGACTTGTTATGACGTTAGCTTCTGAAATGTTTGGAACAAACACGACTAATATAGACACACTATCGCAGAATATTGTCAAAAAGTATTCCATATGGAATATGGCAGTTTCTGAAAAAGATTCAACGATTTGGTTTAACAAGCCAATTACGAGTTAACGCTCTCTCAATAGATGTGTGAATGCCTTCATAAACACTTGTTAACGATAGTCAGTCGACACAAAACGTCCTCATTATTGTTAGTTGTGTATAGGATCGGCACCACTAATCGATTATTCGCACTCAATGTTAAAGTGACCAATATCAATTTAATGTTGCAACGTCAAATAAAGTACTGAAAATGAAATGTAATTTTTATATTGGTCTTGGGTAAATCCCAAGAGGAAATGTGGGTCAATGTTTATTACTAGAATATGTATTGATTTTGGTAAAGGGTCAATGTTCAATGACGTGGGCTCGATCCCCGTCTTTACCGTAAGTTTTGCGTCCCTGAGCAAACACTTTATCTGCATTGCTTAGTACTGGTTCTGCCCATCCAGAGTGATTACAATAAGTTCATAGAGCTTTCGTTACAATCGTTGTAAAATAAATATGTTTAAACTAATGTTCAATGTGTCATGGTTCCCCTCTTTGGTTGATTCCAACAACCATGCTTGACTGCATTTTGGAGGGAGATTTGTTCCTATTGGGTTACTGACCAACAATTACTTTCTACATTTTTGAACATATTCTGCCGTCATTGTGCCATTTTACCGATATAACTATATATTTTCAGCTACCTTACGTCTCATTTGTACTTACGCCATATCTTTCTTCTCTTGAAGATCGATCAGTTGATATCATATTCAACTTCCCTACACACGAATGTCCGCAGTTTTTAAAGTATTTAAGAGTTCTTTGCAAGCCATCCTATGATGTAAATATAATTATGTATATATTTTATGCTTTTTAAAAATAAATAGTAAATTCAATACGACAATAGAACAAACAGATAGCATATAACAGCAGCAACAGTATCAGTGGCAATGCGACAGTGAGGAATGCTCTAACCGACTAATGTAATACAATGCATTCATATACATGTAACGAGTATTTGTTATATCACGCTGAATTTATAAGACCAGGAGCGCTGTGGTCTAGTGGTAGAGCGTTGGACCCATGATCCAAAAGTCGTGGGTTCGATTCCCGTCATTGCCATATGCGTTGTGTCCTTGAGTAAGACACTTTATGTGCATTGCTTAGTACTGGTTCTACCCAGGAAGACATCATCAAGAGTGATTCAAATAAGTTCATAGAGCTTTCGTTACAATCGATGTAAAATAAATAAGTTTAAACTAACACCAGGCACCGAATTCACCAACAATTCCTTGAATATTACTTAAATACTTAAAACTTACTTAACTAAGTCACTAAGTTAAACCTAGCTTAAATGTGCTTCCCGAACATAAATTAAGTTTCTAAATGAAAACTTAACAAAATACAGATTAATTAAATATCGACTGTGAATTTATCTATTCTGCAATACGTGTAAGTAAAGTACATGCAACTCTGCAATAAGTGTAAGTAAAGTACATGCAGTTTTCATAGAACCAGTCACCACAACATGATCACCCAGATGCTTGCAGAAGATCATAGCGACCAATCACCACAAACGCATGGTAACAGCTTCTTTCCTGATGTTCATTTTTGATAAAATAATGTTTTTTCTGTGTTTTGCCTTTGTTTTATGTATTTAGTAATGTTGCAGATATAGTTGTGTACATGTATTTCATTTGTGTACATGGAGTTGTGACACATGTTGAAGTAGATAGAAGAAATAGATTGTGTATGGGACAGCACTGTAATTTTAGCTTAACAGAAATCCATGAATACATTTCTATAAAGGCAAAATATTCATGTAGAATTGACGCCAGATGATAGAGAAGTGATGAGTTTGATTGAGACTGTTCATGAACGGTAGTGAAATATGCTTCCTACCGCTCACGCCCACAAGCCCCGGGTTGAGCAAAACTCAATATTCATAAACTCAATAGTACACCAAATCATTAAGTCATCTATTAAGCTGACTTAGAAATTACAATTAAATAAAAATTTAAATGTGTGAGTTGTTAATTTGTGTTAAAATATGAGAACTATTACATAGAAGCCCCACCCAACGGAAGAAAACAAAACGTAAACAATAAACCCGCAGTAACACTGTTTAAAGCTTTATCACACTGTGTTTATTTGTTGCTTCCATCCTGTTTTTGCGCCAGATTATTGACTATAGAATCATTATCCGTGGATGAAATAACCACTCATGATAATTTATTTTCTTGATTAGACAATTTCAAATTTACTGGCATTCCTTTTAAATCAAGTTAAATCAAGCAATACATATTGTGTACCACTTACGCAACTGCCATGAACACATCAGAATGGACTAGATTTATTAATAACATTTTGTTCTCTCTGGAAAACAGTGTTGTGAGTTATCTGAAGTTTACAGTTCAACAAAGTCATTGCTGAAGTGATGATAAACATAATAAAAAAGAATTATTTTCATATCAACCATATATCAGCCCTCAACTCATATATGGTGTCTCAGAACTGATATAGGATATGATATGAAAATACCCATTTGTTATTCTCTATTTACCTAATAAGACGTTATAAATATGCAATACTAACTTGTCTTACTTATGGTTACACCTACTCTGTATTCTTCTTATATATTCTTTCTTGTTAACAATGCTTTCAGTTATATATTTGTATTACTTGTCTATATATTATTTTCAATAATGATATCTATAATAGGAAACTAACTATTACACGCCGAATGAATTATTTTAACATTCGACTTAATCGGAACTGCCTCGTTGATTTCCGGAAACTTGAGCAGCACTACGAGATGGTTCAAGTCTATTCTCATTCTCTACGAATGTTCGTTCTCGAGTTAATAAACTACCAAACATATCCAATTAAACAGTATATATAACGATGCACAAACGAAATATTTCCTGACTGATCGACTTTTAGAAGGTCAACATCAAGATGGAGAATGATGTATGACAGACGCTGTAATACCAAACAATCAAGTGCAAATGCTAATATCGACTTTTTGTGACTAATTATTTGGCTGCTCGTTAATGTCAGCAGACTATGCGAGAAATGTAAGAACCTGTTGAACTGGATCTTTCGGTAGTTTTTTTTAAATAACTAGCTCGAGGTAAGATTCGAGACGTATTTCTCTCATTCTCTACGGATGTTCGTTCGTTCGTCAATATCAGTAGACTTCTGAAAATGTGCAAAAGATGTGTAAGATACTAATTGTTTTGGTATGTTTTAACAAAACATGAACATACTCAATAAAACCGGCTTTGCTACTTTTCTCTCTTGTGTGTGTTTTGCTGTTTTCAAGGGAGCTCCTTTTAAGTATCTATTAATATAAATAATAGGTGTTTGCCAAGTAATGCAAAACAGGAGAATTGTGCAATTTCAATATAATTTAAACAATTGAATGAAATACGGCAGCAGCAGAGTATCACATAATATGGATTTCTGCACTGTAAAACAGTAATTGCTAAAGTATATTTCTTCTAGTAAATGTTTTGGCAGGCTTGTAGAAGCAGGTATAACAATTACAGCTAATTTCTTTAATGTATGACAAATAGCTACTATCTTGTTGAAGAATGTGCGTGCAAAGCATGTGTAGGATAACAATTTAACATTTTTTTTGGTATGTCCTTATATACTAGATTTTCGCCAAATAATGCATATATAAGAAGTGAGCAATTTCAGTACAAACTAAAACAAGCATTATTCAATGAAATACGGCAGCAACGTATCATCACATGGTACGAGTTTCTGCATTCAGAAACCGAAATAGCACAAAGTATAATTGCTTCCATATATTCATAGATTCAGTGTTTCGGAAAAGAACAATTAAGATGTGAACTATTGCTCACCATATATATCTAAAAGTAGATATAACAATCCAGCAGAAAAAGTAGCATTGAAGGACTACATTCAACCACAAACTCACAAAGAAACAAAGAACAACGATATATAAAGGGCTTCCTATTTGGAACGGTCAGTGACAAAAAAGGCCGCTGGGGGTTTAAACCAGGTTCTAGGGTGCACTAAACCTCACTCTTACCCTATTGTCATCACAATAACGGGAAAGTGTAAATAAAGATATCACCGCCAGGTTATAACCTCTAACAAACCAGGCCGCCATCCGTAATGCAATATTAACAGAATATTCAGAGAACTCAAGAACTCCTAGACATCAGTAGTGTTATCGTTACTGGTCCTTTGGGACCAACGAGTCCAATATAGGTAGCTTTGATGTAGATTACCGCTTATGCTGGGGCAACGATGCGTGAGAGGTGTTGCTTTGTACATTAACTCACATGAACAGACTCAATAAAACCGAGTCTGCTACGTTTATCTCTTGGTTGTGTATGTTATCAACCTTATCAGTATTTATTTATCCCTAATTACGCTGTCTGTCAGACTAAAATGCGAATATAATAAATAATTGATGTGACTGATGTATGTCACGCAAACTAAATCAAAATCGGATTTTTGTTTCTGTGGAAGACTTGCTTAGTAAACGTGTCAAACAAATACACATCAGGCTGAGAATATCTGTCGTAGGACTGAACTTACTATTTAGTTAATAGTTTCGAAGCATAATAACTAGACAAAATAAATTGCTTCACGTGGTTTCTATTTTTGATTCCATGAATATGATCGATGATCGTGGTTGTTTATCATACCAAACAAAAAACTTCGGCATAACGTATTGGCAAACGTCAGGAATTCTGTGCTCAGAGAGGATGTAGGAAAAATTCGTAAAATGTCAGTTCGTTAAGAACAGTGCATTGCGATACTTAGGTAACATACGTAAACTATCAGTTCGTTAAGTATCTCAGTTAAATAAACTAAGTATGTATTATACTTTGGTTAATTGTGTATCAAGTAAATGATGATTACAGAGTAATTGTCACTTTTTGATCAACAAATACCAGTAAACAAAAACACATTAGAAGTCAACTGCTCAAAGACAAATGAATAATGAAAAGGGGAAGCAACAAACATAAGCAAGAGATATAGATAGATAGTTTATTTCAATATTCAATAGAAACTAAATATAGATACAAAAATCGAACAGGAAAAGCAGCATTCAAGGACGACAGTCAACCACGCACACAGAAACAAACATTATTTTAAATATGAATAAAAGGCAAAATAAAACATTACAAACAAAAATGGGTTGACAATAGGGCTACCACCTTGGAATGGCCAGTGGCAAAAAGGCCGCTAGGGGTTTAAACCAGGTTATAGGGAGCACCAAACTTCACACTTACTCTACTGTCATCCAAATAAAACGGGACAGTGGAAATAAAGAAATACCGGCCATGAATTATTCTCTAGCGAACAAGGCAGTTTTAATAGGCAATATAAGTAAAACGCAAAGATGCTCGTGTATATACAAATACAAAAAACAATAGCATAGAAAGCCACAAAGAATGTACTTAATGACTTGGCAGAAGCCAGAGCAACAAGAGGGCACGACAGGATTGCAGACAAATATAAAACGTCAATGTCAATTTGGGTTTTAGATAGACGTCATCATAGGGTCCACAGCCTGTCCGTTCAACGCACAATTAAAGAGGAAGGCATAGTGGCAAACTGTAAATGGGTCCAAAACCAAGCAAGCAGTGCGTTGCAAAATAATAGGGTCATAACCTCTTTTGATACACATGTTAACAACTTTAACAAAGATAGCATGACTATCATGACCAAGGATCTTACGAAGTTTGTAAATCATGTCACGATAGAAGTCAGGTTGTGATAGTCCTTGTCGCAGAAGAGCTCTTAAGTTACTATTATATTTGGAAAGAAGATCAGTGTTACGAGTCACGATAATACCATTTTCCAAAGGTTTTACGAAGTTTATGGTAACGGTAGCCCTGATGGAGTAGCTTTTTAATCATACAACGATTACGAATAGTAAAGTCATCAACTCGAGTACAAGCTCTAGAAAAACGAATAAATTGGTACACATAGACACCATAAGAAGTTGTTCGGGGGAACATCCCCATCTAAATGGGGATTATTAACAATATCAAAATTAAAATCATCTGTCATATATTTCGCTAATTATTCACCATTTTCAATGGAGAGATGTAAATCGTGAAAAGAAGCGTTAGTATCAGAAATATTAGCTTTGTTAAGTTGAAGTACTTTAGCGTATATATTATTAACAATAGTAGAAAAGTAAGGGTTGTCAATGTTCAATCTGTCATCCAGAGAAGGCTCAACATGAAATATCTTTCTCTTAACAATATAAAAACAATCTGCGACAAAGGGTGCACTGTTCGTACCCTAGGTGTACCAACAATTTGTCTATAAACGGTAGTTCCATAACTGACTAAAATATTATCTAACAGGAAGATGAGTGCTTCACAAACTCTCACACTCTTTCTTGGCAAGTCCACACTAAGGCGCGTGTGGTACAAGTATATACATGAAAATAACATGACAGACAATGTAACAGAATAGTACAAATGCATAGTAAAGTTAGTAATTTTACACATTCAAGTGTATGTGTATCCAGTGGAGAAGGTGATATAATTTTGAGTTAATACTGTTTTTCTATACAACAAATTCATATATAAATAGAACAATTATATAATTATAACAAAGAAAAATAGTTAGAATTCTTATTTGCTTTTTACATGTAGAATTAAACAGGGAAATGAGCTTGTGCATATTCGGAGCATGCAATACTACGTTTTAATATATTGTTTTCTTATGTCTGTATATAAAGGACATACTAATATAAAATGGAATTCCTCTTTTAAAGACTGGCACAATTTTATTTCAAGTCTGTGTGACGAAACGCGAAGATTAGTTATAGCTTGAATAAATTTCGATATATTACACATATTTAGGTAGGGTTGAAATCTAAAATTCTCTATACAGTTATAAAACAGTTGTCTTTTTGCGTGTTTTTGGGATGACTGTGTTCTGTGAAAGTTGCATTTTCTGTTCGACTTTTACACTTATTTAAACAAGCAAAAATAATTAAGCATTTCCTACACTGTGTGCTAACAGCATGGAAACACAATTTATTTTATTCGGTTGACGAGCTATGTGATTAATCATCATATCTTAAACCAATTTTACATATTGTTGTGTTTTGGTAATATTACAATTTATAGAATATGAATATGCTTTTTATGCAATCTTTGTGTTAAAGTATTGAAAGTTCCATATAACCTTGCATACAGAGTGTAACACAAGCAGGGCTAGTGCGTGATCTGATATTCTATGCAGTGTATTCTATACTGGTCAAACAGAGGTGTTTTATGTAGTTCTTACAGGGTGTTTACACGGGGTGTAATTGGGGAGACTGTGTAGGCCTTTAGACAAAGGAAGGTCAAACTCGGGTTTACACATGATGTGTTGGAGAAGATTCACTTCCTTATAAGGGGCTTGTGTTTACACATGTGTAGGGGGTTGGTGTTACACACTGTAGTTGTATAAAATGTGTGGCTCAGAGATATTGGGGATCTTTAGGCATTATTTTCGGCTTAGAATACTTCATATTAGGGGGAACTTCAAAACATCAAATTATTACAAAACGTGAAATGGGACTTTGAATAAAGTGAGAAAGTGACATTAAATTGAACATTCTAATTTTGGTATATTATGAACATTGCATTAACTGAAGAAATATATATAAATTCGTGTTGTAAAGAATATATGACTTTGTGTTTTCTTACATCATAGTCTGTTAACTCAGTCACAAACTACCAGTCGTAAAGACATTAACATATTCATAGGATTGTAAAGCGGCGGGTATGAAGAAATGAACACCGTTATTAAATTATACAACACTAGTTGAAAGTGGAGAAAATACCGGTTGGTAAAAATTACCTTTAAATCCTGTCCTGCAAGTATTGGTCCATTGGTGAATGATCCACCCATTGAATTGTTGTGGCAATTAATCTAATAAACGAGTTATTTACAGTCTAGGAATCTGCAAGAATCACACACTAGAAGTGTACGTAATCCAATTCATTGCACCCTTATCTATGAAAAAATACTAATTAATGTGTTAACTTATTGTTGTATGCCATTAAATGATAATGGTATCTTGATTTTATCAACCTAAAAAGCGTGAAGAACCCACATTTCTGAGTAAAGAATATAAAACATGTTTTTTTTCCAGCTTCAAATAATAGAAGTTCATTTATTCTCCCCGTCAAGTGGTGGGCAGAGAGTCGGGGAGGACCATCCCTCTGCACACCTTATAGCAATTCAGTGTTATGTATACAATGTACTAGTTAAATATATTTATATATAGCTGTACCCTTAACGTATATGTACATATTTCCTTCTCACATACACAAATTATTCACATTGAACACTCAACAGAAAAATTCATTTCATGCATTTAACAATATAAATAAATGTAATTATAGTATTCTATTGCATTTGCTCTACAAATTATGATTGTCTGCTGGCAAGTGTATAGTAAAGTGGTAGTCTACTTAAATGTGTATCGTTATTAATAAAGATAATTTCACTTTATTTAAGCTATGGGTAGATGTTATTGAGAAAAAAATGTATGGAGAGGTGGGGACATCTCAGCACGAGATTTTTTACTAATATATATTCATTTAAAATAAAAAAGAAGAAGATTGCTGGGTGTTCATGTTAAGAACTTATGGAAGTTTTCCCATGTTTTTAAGAAACAGTCATATTTATTTTCTGTAATTGCATTTTTTTCATCTGTTTTATAAAACAGTTGTAGTTTGAATTTCAGTGTAGTGAGGCTGTATTTATGTTTTGAGCATCGACAATAGTTTAAGCAGTATTTTGTTTCAAACAATATACGCCGATTTAGAACACTTGTGCTTTCATCACATATTCCAAAGATAAATTACCTCTTTTCAAAATCTATTTCCACAATATTTTGTTTTAAACAGTCTATAAGGTTTGTTAGTATACTTTGTGAAAGCTGGCATTCACACAATACATGTGTAATTGTTTCATTAACTGATGAACAGAAAGAACAAAGTGGACTCTCTATTAATTTTGTTTTATTGAGAAAAGTGTTTGTTGTAAAAGTATTGTGATTTATTCTTGTTTGAAATTATTGTAAAGTTGTATCCTTCGTTATTGTGAAAGGCTATGTATAAATGTGTCTCCATGTATCTTCGCTGAAGTTGTACATTCTAGTCCATGTAATTTACCACTAGGACATTCAAAATTTTGATTCAATATTTGATACATGTCTTTATCTACTTTTTTATTTCTTAAATACGTTTTTAGTGGAGTTGGTAGCAAAGGAGTTTTCAACTTGGTTGTTCTTTTTCTGATAGCTGTCACTAATCGATTATATTGTAAAAAAATAAATTTATTCCGTATAATTATTTTAATTCACCATATAAATATATTTTTCCATCCTTTCCCATTAAGTCATTTATTATTCGTAAGCACTTATTATATCATGATTTTATAAAAAAATGCACATGCTCCTATATATATACTTTCATTATAGAATATTAAGCTGGATAGAAATAAATCCTCATTGTCTGGTTGATACTTCGATACAAAACTTATGTGAGCCTTAAGAACATCAAAAAACATTTGTTTTACTTTCAAATTTCTTATTTATATACAAAATACCGCAGTTAAACAGTTAATTCACAATCGGGTTACCACTTTGGAGAGGTCGGTAATAACAGGGGGATTAAAATCGATTCTAAGGTGAATCAAACCGCTCTCTTACCCTATTATTATCTCGTAATAAAACGACGCAGTATAAATAAAGAAATCATCACCAACACTTTTAGTATTATTTACCTTTGTTGAGGATGTCATATAAATTGCCGCTTCTTTCATTTATCATCTGTCAAAATAAAACATGTCGAACAAATGCTTCCGTAAATTTACAGTAAATAAAGATGTTTGTGCACACAATCTGTTGTTTAAGTGTGGTCACCGCCATGAATATCTTTTAACAAGAATGGAAATGATACTCACAAAAGGCACGACAATGTATGTTCATCTGGTAAAAGTAACTAATGAATTGTTATGCCTATAGCTTCTGAAATATTTCGATCAAACGAGACTAATATAGCCACACTATCGCTGAATATCGAAACCCGAGATTGTCAAAAAGTATTCAATGAAAAAGATTCATCAATTAGGTTTAACACCCCAATTACGAGTTAACGCTCTCTCATAAGATGTGTGAATGCCTTCATAAACACTTGTTAACGACAGTCAGTCGACACAAAGCGTCCTCATTATTGTTAGTTGTGTATAGGATCGGCACCACTAATCACCTATTCGCACTAAATGTTAAAATTACCAATATTAATATAATGTTGCAACGTCAAATAAAGTACTGTCAATGCAATGTCATTTTTATATTAATTTCGGGTAAATTACAAGAAGAAATGTGGGTCAATGATTATTACTATAAATATGTATTGTTTTTTTGTAAAAGGTCAATGTTCAATGACGTGGGTTCGATCCCCGTCATTACCATATGCTTTGCGTCCCTGAGCAAGACACTTTATCCGCATTTTCTTAGTACTGGTTCTACCTAGGAAGACATCGAAAGTGCTTAAAATAAGCTCATAGAACTTTCGTTACAACTGATGTAAAATAAATATGTTTAAACTAACGTTCAATGTGTCATGGTTTTCCTCTTTGGTTTATTTCAACAACTAGGCTTGACTGCATTTTGGAGGGAGATTTATATATGATATTGGGTTACTGACCAACAATTACTTTCAACATTTTAGAACAAATTCTGCCGTCATAGTACCATTTTACCGATATAATTATATCTTTTCAGCTTCCTTGCGTCTCTGATATTTGTACTTACGCCATATCTTTCTTCTCTACTGTATATCGATCATTTGATATCATATTCAACTGCCCTACACACGAATAACCGAAGGATTTAAAGTATTTAAGAGTTCTTTGCAAGCCATCGTATGATGAACATATATGTACATATCTAATGCTTTTTAAATCTAAATAGTAAATTAAATACGACTACAGAACACAAAGACAGCATATAACAGCAGCAACAGTAGCAGTGGCAATATGACAGTGAGGAATGCTCTAACCGACTCATGGAATACAATGCATTCCTATACATGTAAAGAGTATATTTGTTATATCACGCTGAATTTATAACATCAGGCGCCGATTTCACCAACAATTCCTTGCATTTTACTTAAATGCTTAAAACTTACTTAACTAAGTCACTAAGTAAAACTTAGCTAAAATGTGCTTTCCCAACATAAATTAAGTTTCTACTTGAAAACTTAACTAAGTAAAAAACGTAATTGAAATATCGACTGTGAATTTATCTATTCTTCAAAACGTGTCAGTAAAGTACATGCAGTTTTCATAAACCCAGTCACAACAACATGATCATCCAGATGCTTGCAGAAGATCATAGCAACCAATCACCACAAACGCATGGTAACAGCTTCTTTCCTGATATTAATTTTTGATAAAATAAGTTATTTTCTGTGTTTTACCTTTGTTATATGTATAGTAATATTGCAGATATAGTTATGTACATGCATTTCGTTTGTGTACATGGACTTGTGAAATATGTTGAAGTAGATAGAAGAAATAGATTGTGTATGGAACTTCCCATTGTAATTTTAGCTGAACAAATATCCATGAATACATTTCTATAAAAGGCAAAATATTCATATAAAATTGACGCCAAATGATAGAGAAGTGATGAGTTTGATTAAGACTGTTCATGAACGGTAGTGAAATATGCTTTACCGCTCACGCCCACTAGCCCCGTGTTGAGCAGAACTCAATGTGTATAAACTCAATAGTACACCAAAGCATTAAGTCGTCTATTAAGCTGACTTAGAAATTTAAGTATTTTACTTAAATTTTAGGTTTTATTTGATAAAATTGGTTTGGCGAAACACGTTTTCCTTACTTAAGAAAAACGTAGAAGAAAAACATAATTTTAAGTTTTTAAGTAGCTAAGTATATGATTAAGTATGTTGGTGAAATCGACGCCAGAGATGTTAAGGAGCATAATTTACAATTAAATACAAGATTCAACTGTGTGAGTTGTTAATTTGTGTTAAAATATGAGAAATATTACATAGAAACCCCATCCAACGGAATAAAACAAAACGTCAACAATAAACCCACAGTAAGAATGTTTAAAGCTTTATCACTGCTTTATTTTTTGCTTCCATACTGTCTTCGCGCCAGATTATTGACTATAGAATCATTATCCGTGGACGAAGTAACCAATTATGACCAGTTATTTTCTTGATTAGACAATTTCAAATGCAATGGCATTCCTTTTAAATCAAGTTAAATCAAGCCATAAATGTTGTGTACCACTTACGCAACAGACATGAACACATCAGAATGGACTATCAGTGCAGCAGCAGCTGAAGCTTTTCACGCGCACACACCGCATAACTCACTTTTGAGTTTCAAGTGTTTTAACACGAAGTAGTCCCAATTTGCACTCACGTGCAGTTACGCGGAAATTGCAGTTGTCTTTTAAAAAACGTTAGCTTAAGCCAATTTTGAATGCAAAAACAACACAGACAATGAATAAAGTAAGTTTATACGTTAAACATCCCCATAGCATTCGTTTTGACTACTATTGGCATATTTTGCATAGCCTAAATCGCTGTTCAAATGTGAAGATCGGAAATTTTGAGGTTTTTGAAACTGCAAAATTGCCGATTTCTCAAAACGGTCACAAAAAATGTGTTGTCACTAATTTGGCTTAAATTAACAGGAATGATAGATCAGTACCTCTACTACCTTTCCTGAAAATTTCGGCAAAATTCATGACTACCCATTTTTTGAGACCGTTTTGAAAGATGGTCACCCTTTTTTCTCACTCAAAACACACATTATTCAAAATGGCGGCTACAAGCTAAATAAGCAAAACTGAAAATCAATAACAGAAACGTAAAACATGAATATTTTCTACTCCCCGATATAGTTATTTCCTGCTCCGAATAAAATGTCAGTAAGTCAACCTTTAAACACTTTTTCTGCCTTTCCTTTAGCATGTTTACGGTAAAAATCAGCCGCCCAAGACGCTTATTAAAAATCACAACAGGCCAAGTCGGCAGTAATTTGTTGTGTTGATTTACGGTTGAATGAACTATGGATAATTGCAAGTGAATACTTCACAATTCCAGGATTTAATGAGCAAAAAGACAGACCTATTCATGTGTTAACTATTGTTATGGGTGAATGATGTAACAAATACTTGTAGAACATCTCCTGTCAAGGTCATGTCATGTAGACCACATGAGTCATGTCCCTTCGCCTCGATTAGGGACACCGACAACTTTGGTGTTTAGACATAAAGGAAAAACAAAGGATGAAAGGTATGTACAGCACTCGGTACTGACCCATAAATGTGTTTTATTTAGTGCATGTTCATGTTTATAGTGTCTCCGTTAAAATTTAATAATAATATAGCACTGATGTATTATTTCTATGATGAGACCCTTCCAGTGGGGTCTATGTTCACAGAAAATATGATCCAATGTTCCCCAAAAATATTTTGCTTTGTTCTCCAAAAATATTTTTCCATTTATTTTGATTATTATGTTCCCTTGTTCCCTAAAAATATTACCAATAACAGAAAATGTTCCATTGTTCCCCAAAAATATTACCAATAACAGAAAATGTTCCATTGTTCCCCAAAAATAAATGGCCTTGTCCCCAAACCCCCTCTATGACCGCAGATCAGAAATGCACCGTTGCCACCTCCCCTTCACCCTCCCCACCCACAAAATCGGTGCCCTTGCATCATCCCCCCCCCCCCCTAACACACACACCCCACACTGCCCAAAGTTTGCATATAGCTACAGCAGTACTGTAAAGGATTAACACATCTACTGTAGGTATGTATGTATAAAAACAACAATTGATTTTCTTTCAGGGATCTTTGCAGATGTTGCCACCTTCTGTCAAGTGGCATCTCCAAGTTCCAGCTCTGAGACTTAGCCTAGCCCTGGGTAAGCTAAAGCTATAAACTTTAATATATTTGACCCCAGTGGTATAGGTTAATTAAGCTAATAATATGGCAATATTTCGAGCCACCCCAGAGAGTGGAATTCAAAAAAAATGTACCTAAGCTACTCTATCTATCTTACTAGCAAATGTTAATATTTCGAGCCGCCCCAAATTCGGGAATACATTTCTGCGGTTCTTTAACGTGGTTTTTATAAATGAAGATTTTAATAAGCTTGATAAGCTTGAGAAACAGTAGATTTATTTGAGTGGGAGAACCCGATTTGTACAGATTTTTTTATTATTCTCATTAAAGTAGCCATCCCGCCAACAACAGTCAAATTTTATAAACATTATGTACACTGTTTCTAAACCTTCTGATGACAAAGTATATATATAACTTACATATTTTGAGAAATCAAACTCATACATACACCGTATAAACGGCTTTAACCAGCCGGACCAAACCCAGAACTGGAGTGTCGAATTACGAGTTACCATCATTTTACGGTTATTCAATCACGGGTATTCTAAGAACCTATTAATAAACCTATACTTTTAATCAGCGCATATACATTGTTATATGGATAGAGTTTCGATAAACGGTTTTCTAGTGCAATTTTGTAGTTATTTGGCGGGATAGCTACTTTTAAAAAAAAAGAGGAGTGCCTAACTATAAGTATAATTGTCCCAGCTCATTGGAATACTTTACTTTTTTGTTTGTTTTGTTGAGATATTGTGAAATTCCATCACATAATACAATGGATACACATGATACAACATGAAAGTTTCTCTGTGCTGTTGTCACTTTACAGCGATATTATTAAAGACCGCCCCAGTTAAATTACAAATAATAGGACACTTTAAAGGGACATATGGCAATCTTGAAGATCTTGTCGAACATTAGTATCACAGTTTATTAGTCCCGTATCAATTTCACTTCAAAACTGCTTGCATATAACATGTATAATTAACTAAAATTTAGATGTATTATTGTCATCGTTATTCTACCATAGGTTTAAATATATGATTGGTGCAATAATATCAGCAATTAGTAATAATATATAAATTACACAGTTATACTATAATTATAGAGAATAATATACAGGCATTTCATATCTCATCCTTTCCGTCGATGTGTTCTTGGGAAACACACTTTCCCTTAACCTCGTCCTTCGGATGGGGACGTAAACCGGGCGGTCCAGTGTATCAGTCTATCCTCCAAGCTCGTTAAGGAACAACAGGAATCTATTCGATAATAAGAGTAGGGCACGGTTCCCAGATTCCTATGTATCCTTTTCCTCTCTCTGGGGCGGCTCTAAATAACCTATACTGTGCGAAGGCCGGGCACAATATAAAAATGTAATATTTCATCTATGTGTGACCTAAAAAAATTATATACTTCAGAATATTTTGTTGATTTTAGCAGTGATGGGAGAATAATGATTAAATATTTATTTCTCAGCGGATATAATAGCTGATCTTCCATGATCGAGTGCGGATTTATTAAACGAGTTGGCAAAAATATACAATGCGCGGCTTGTCGAGCATCAAATAATGTTTAATGTTTACTGAAGAGTTTAAAAAATAATAGATGATTTTGTGAGATTCTATTTATCACACAAAAACCCATACAAGTTGATGTTAAACGTTCACATGTCTCTGTGATGTCAATTTAGCTATATATTAATACCGTATTTCCTCTATTAGAAGAGCCCCCACCTGTTTTAAGAAACTTACCGTCTTCAAAAATTAAAAGTTCCTAAAAAACGCAATGTTTTTACCGCTAATGGATTTGATTAAATTAAAAGTTTCTAAAAAACACACTGTTTTTACCGCTTATGGATTTGATTACGGGAGTTTTTTACCTTCGACACCAGTATGGTCTATGACATAAACCTTAAAGCGCTATCATCATCAATACAATTACCGCTTTTATTTATCTCGTTCCTTTCAATTTACTATTTAGTTTATCTTTTATTATTGGTTAATTCATATGCAACCAACCCGTTTTGTAATCGTCAAGTTTGACAGAAATGTGTATCATATAGATGCAGAGTGATGACAGTAATATACTCGGTACAGTCATGTTTTGGTTAAGTCAATACCGGTGTAACAGTAAAAGATCGCCGTACAGTAATTCTATAAGGAAACAGTCCGGGGAAAGGAGGTGAAATATATTGAAAATTTGTATCATAATATTAGCCCCCCCCCCCCACCCCCTCGCCCCCCCTTCGCACTTTCCATAGTGCCCGGGAGCTACTGTTAGAGGAAATACGGTATATACGACAGCCAAAGTTAAAATCCTTTTAAAAATAACAGGACACTCTGTTGATTCATGTGAAATTCCATGCATATATATCATATGGCTTATATATTTTGTACCACCAATCCATCCACCAATCCATCCTTTTTAACAACTTGTTTTGTTCATTTCAGAGACGCGTCATCTGGTTTCCAGATGCCCTTCGTTCTTCAAATACCAATGCAACCCTGGAAGACGTGGATTTAACCAAAAAAGTTGTCAATACTGTGATCGCAAGATTCTAAACTCAAGGAAATATATTCATTTTATTAGGCCAAATCAGAAACGCGGTTAATTTTTCTTCGGCCTTATGCGTTACAGTATATACTTGTTACTGCGTATCCCGCTTGAGATGTGTTCGCCTGATCATGATGGCGACTTCAATTTGGCAATCCCGAGGACTAAGCAGACATTATTTTTTTAAAGAACCAAAATGAACATAATTATACCTCACAGAGACTATATAATATGTAAAGCTGTTAAAAAACACCAAATGTATACAATGTCATACATTGACAGTAGATGCTCACATTCAAAAAAACTTTTGGTGTTTTACATCATTTTAACACATTTTAGGCCATATATGACATTGATTTTTTTGTTGTATGTTGTAAGTATGAAGTAAATTTCATTATTGTAGTATTTAATAGAATAAGATGTTTAGTTTATGAATATAATATATATAAAATATTGTATTATTTATTCTTTGGTTCAGTTGGATCTACATTGTATGTAAAAAAAGTTTTCATTTGCGTACAGTCATGCATGTATCTGAAACTGAAAAACTGCCTTTTGGGAACACAAGGTCATTTTAATTTATTTATTGTTTATTCAAGCTTTTGAAATAGATCTTTTGTAATTAAAGTGACACATGGGCCGATGATGGCAATCTTGAAGTGTATATCGAGCACTGAATTGGAAATTAGCATCTCGAAACATGTTTTGCTGTACTTAGCGGTACTCGTTTGATAAAGCAAATGTCACTGGTCTAGCCTGGTCAAGTAAAATTCATTGGGTTGAAGAGTGCATAAAAAATATCCGCATGACGGATATATTCATATGAGAACTGAACACTTATTTTTGTGTCTACTGCTTAGGATGGCAGACACTTATCGATCACTTTGTCATGCTTTAACCTGCAACCTAACCTTGGCCATCAATTGAAAAGTATTTTAATTGTGTTCATGAAACTTCACCAACGTCTTCATCTCAATGGATGTTGTTACACATGTGCAATACCTCTGACTTTCATTTTGGCAGGTTATGCCCTATTTATCAGCCTAACCTGCAACCTAACCTTGGAAATAAGCAAACAGCACTGTCAGCAGGCGAAGCAAGTGTTCATGGGTGATGGAACACACTTCTAGTTCAAGGTCGACTTAGTGACCGCTTCCCACTAATAACAATCTGGAAACTGATATTTCCATGTCTATACTAGTTTGACATATTAAGCCGTTATATTTGTTTTGTCAAGTGTCGGTGTAGCGGACAATGCGGTGCACTTAAAAACTTAAAAGCACAGGATCCGGGTTCAAGACAACGGCGCCACTGAGTTTCTTCAGTGTGTTTAGCCTCGTCCATCTTAAGCGGACATAAATCCTCCTATCTGAAGTTTATATATCGAAGTCTATTCTCCGAGCATGTTTAATAAGCAAAAGTAGGAGTAGGGCGGTTTCCGCGATTCTAATGAGACACCTACCCTGACCAGATCCGCATTTTTTGTTTTTTTTATGGGTGGGGTGGGTGATGGTGGTGGTGACGGGCCGGTGAGGGATAACCAAATAAATTGGACTGCAGCTTTGTTTTAGTATATTTTGATGTTAAATATGGCTGCATATGGTGATACTCGCCAATAAAAAATAAATAAAAAAACATTAGCGGGTGGCCAGTTGAGTTCCATAATTCCAGATTGGCCATCAAAATGCACAACGAGAAGTTGAACAGCGGTCAGCCTTTTTAAATATAGGCTACAGAATACTTTTCAGACTTAGTGTGAGCCCCTTCACCGAATACCGAATACGCACCTGTAGACGTTCAATGACTTTACACTCGTTATATTTTTTGACCGACAGTGCCGAGTCGAACATTTTATCGTTTTAGCGTGTAATTTTTATAAAGAAATACCATGATGTTGACGTTGACGGAAAATGACGTACTACTTTCCGTTGTCATGTGTTGCTATGATAAGTGGACGGCGGAGCTAAAAACCACTCTGCTTCCCACCTGTATATTGATTAATAACATTATGTTCTCTCTGGAAAACAGTGTAGTGAATTATCTGAAGTTTACAGTTCAACAAAGTCGTTGCCGAAGTATATTATAAATATAATAAAAAATGTTTATTTTCATATTAACCCTATATAAGGCCCTCGACTCATATCAGCCCGAAAGCTTTAATGTCTCAGACCTGATATAGGATGAGATATGAAAATACCCATTTGTTATTCTCCATTTAATTCATAAGACGTTATAAATATGCAATATTAACTTGTCTTATATTTGTATTTCATGTCTATATTTTATTTTCAATAATGACACACCGAATGAATTATTTTGACATTCGGCTTCAATCGGAACTGACTCGTCGATTTCCGGAAACTTAAGCAGCACTTCGAGATGGTTCGAAGTCTATTTATAGGTTACGGAGATGGACGAGGTCGTAACGATTTTTACTTTTCAAACTGTAAATACTCGACCAATTTTTTGAATATATGGACATTATCGCAGATTATTAAGTATGCGAGAAATGTAATAAATTGTTTAACTGGATCTTTCGGTAGTGTTTTTTTTTCAATAACTAGCTCGAGGTTAGACTCGAGACGTATTTCTCTCATTCTGTACGGATGTTTGTTCTCGAGTTAATAAACTAACAAATATATCCAATTGAACAGTTTTGCCACTGACCGTTCCAAAGGGGTAGCCCTATTGTCAACCATTGTGAGTTTGTGATGTCTTATCTTGCCTTTTATTCATCTTTATATATAGCCGTTCTTTGTTTCTTCGTGTGCTTTTGTTTGTTTCTAAATGATGATTGACAGACGCTGTAATACCGAACAGTCAAGTGTAAATGCTAAAACCGACTTATTGTGAACATTTATTTGCCTGCTCGTTTATATCAGTAGACTTCTGATAATGTGCACAACATGTGTAAGATACCAATTGTTTTGGTATGTTTTAACAAAACATAAACACACTCAATAAAACCGACTCTGCTACTTTTCTCTCTTGTGTGTGTTTGCAAGGGAGACTATTAATATAAATAACAGGTGTTTGCCAAATAATACAAAAATGAGAATTGTGCAATTTCAAAATAGTTAAAACAATTGAATGAAATACGGCAGCAGCAGAGGATCAAATAATATGGGTTTCTGCACTGTAAAACTGTAATTGCAAAAGTATATTTCTTCTAGTAAAAGTTTTGACAGGCCTGTAGAAGCAGGTATAACAATTAGCTAATTTATTTAATGTATGACAAGTATTGTTGAAGAATGTGCGCCAAATAATGCATATATAAGAAGTGTGTAATCAATACAAATTAAAACAAGCATTATTGAATGAAATACGGCAGCAACGTATAATCACCTGGAACGAGTTTTTCATTCTCAAACCGAGATAACAAAAAGTATATTTTCTTCCATATATTCATAGATTCGGTGTTTCAGAAAAGAACAATTAAGATGTGAACTATTGCTCACCATATATATCTAAAAGTAGATATAACAATCCAACAGAAAAAGTAGCATTCAAGGAGCACAGTCAACCACAAACACACAAAGAAACAAAGAACAACGATATATAAAGATGAATAAAATGCAAGATATGACATCACAAACACGCAGGGGTTGACAATAGGGCTTCCTCCTTGGAGCGGTTAGTGGCAAAAAAAGGCCGCTGGGGGCGGGGGGGGGGGGGGGGGGGTAACCAGGTTCTAGGGTGCACCAATCCTCACTCTTACCCTATTGTCATCACAATAACGGGAAAGTGTAAATAAAGATATCACCGCCAGGTTATAACCTCTAACAAACAAGGCCGCCATCCGTAATGCAATCTAAACAGAATATCCAGAGAACTCAAGAACATCTAGACATCAGTACTGTTATTGTTACTGGTCCTCGGAGTCCAAATTAGGTGGCTTTGAAGTAGATTACCGCTTATGCTGGTGCTATGATGCGTGAGAGGTGTTACTTTATACATTAACTTACATGAACGAACTCAGTACAACCGAGTCTGCTACTTTTATCTCTTGGTGTGGTTTGTTGTTCCAAAGGATCATCCTTACCAGTATTTATTAATCCCTAATTACCCTCTCTGTCAGACTAAAATGCGACATAGTTATTGATATGATTGATGTGTGTCACGCAAACTAAATCAAAATCGGATTTCAGTTTCTGTGTAAGATTTGCTTAGTATACGTGTCAAATAAATACATATCAGTCTGTGAATATCTGTCGTAGGACTGAACTTACTATTTGGTATTAGTTTCGAAGCATAATAACTAGACATAATAAATTGCTCCGCGTGGTTTCTATTTTGATTCCATGATATGATCGTTGTTGTTTATAACACCAAACAAAAAACTTGGGCGTCACGTATTGGCAAACGTCAGGAATTCTGTGCTCAGAGAGGATGTAGGTCCTCTGATTTGGAAACATACGTTAAAATGTCAGTTCGTTAAGTAACCCCGATAACAACAGCGCATTGCATTATTTAGGTAACATTAGTTATACTATCAGTTCGTTAAGTATCTCAGATAAACAAATAGAATATGTATTAGACTTTGGTGTAATTGTGGTATCAAGTAGAAAATGATACAGACTCATATAGACGTAAGGCAGAGTAATTGTCATTTTATTGATCAACAAATACCAGTAAACAAAAACACATTAGAAGTCAACGGCTCAAATACTAATGAATAATGAAAAGGGATCCATTGGAAGCAACAAACATAAACAAAATATATAGATAGATAGTTTATTTCAATATTCAATAGGCCCTAAATAGTAGATATAAACATCGAAAGGGAAAAGTAGCATTCAAGACGAAAGTCAAGCATAACACACACAGAAACAAAGAACAACTTTAAAGATGAATAAAAGGGCCAAATAAGACATCACAAACAACAAAAAAGTTGACTATAGGGCTATCGCCTTGGAACAAGTGGCAAAAAGGTCGCTTGGGGTTTAAACCAGGTTCTAGGGTGCATCAAAACCTCACACTTAGCCCTCTTGTCATCCAAATAAAACGGACAGTGTAAATAAAGAAATCCCCGCCCTGAACAAGTCAGCATGAATAGGCAATATAAGTAAAACACAAATATGCTCGTGCATATATAAATACAAATCACAATAGCCTAGAAAGCCACAAAGAAGGTACTCAATGACTTGGCAGAAGCCAGAGCAACAAGAGAACAAACCATTGAGGGCACGACAAGACAACATTGCAAACAAATACCAAACGTCACCGTCAATTTGGGCTTGAGGTAGACGTCATCATAGGTCTACAGCCTGTCAGATCATCGCACAATTTAAGAGGAAAGCATAGTGGCGAACTGTAAATGGTCCACCACCAGGCATGCAGTGCGTTGCAAAATGAAAGGTCATAACCTCTTTTGATACACGTGTTAACAAAGAAATATAAAAAGATCGGACAAGGAAAGTAGCATTCAAGAGGACAGTCAACCACAAAACACAGAAACAAACACAAAAACAGACAAATAAGAAGGCAAAAGTATTAAAAAATGCTAACGACATCACAAACACAATACGGTTGACAATAGGGCTACCGCCTTGGAACGGTCAGTGCAAAGTAAGCCACTGGGGGTTTTAAACCGGTTCTAGGGTGCCACCAAACCTCACACTTACCCTACTGTCATCCCATTAAAACAGGACAGTGTAAAGTAAAGAAATCCCCGCCATGATCTAATCTCTAACCAACAGAGCATCAATAGGCAAAATA
Organism: Cyrtodaria siliqua; assembly: GCA_037043455.1. Taxonomy (NCBI): domain Eukaryota; kingdom Metazoa; phylum Mollusca; class Bivalvia; order Adapedonta; family Hiatellidae; genus Cyrtodaria; species Cyrtodaria siliqua. Next base: position 63,392 of record JAWPHD010012782.1, read on the forward strand.
AGTAAAACACAAATATGCTCGTGTAAATATAATACAAAAAAAACACAATAGCCTAGAAAGCCACAATGAAGGTACTCATTGACTTGGCAGAAGCCAAAGCAACAAGAGAATAAACCAATAAGGGCACGACAAGAAAGATCATTGACAAACATCAAACCGCCACCGTCCCAATGGGATTTAGGTAGGCATCATCATAAGGTCCTCAGCCTGTCCGGTCATCGCACAATTAAAGAGGAAAGCATAGTGGCGAACTGTAAAAGGGTCTACCACGAAGCATGCAGTACGTTGCAAAATGATAGGGTCCTAACCTCTTTTGATATACCTTTTAACAAGTTTAACAAAGATAGCATCTCTCTTGTCATAGTTTAACAAGAGTAGTATGAAAATGATAATGACCAAGGGTCTTACGAAGTTTGTAAATCACGTCACCATAGATAGTCAAGTTATACAAATATTACGAATATTAATGTCCTCAACTCGAGTACAAGCTCTTGAAAAAAGAATAAGTTGAGACACATATATCCCATACGAAGTTGCTCGGGATCATCCCATCTAAATAGGGATAATTAACAATATCAAAATTAAAATCATCTCTCTTGTGATATATTTTGCTAATTACTTCAACATTTTCAATGGAGCGATGTAAATCGAGATAAGAAACGTTAGTATCAAACATATTAGCGTTGTTAAGTTGTAGTTATTTAGGGTATATATTATTAACCATAGTATAAAAGAAACGGTTGTCAATGTTCAATCTGCCATCCATATATCGAGAGGTGTCATTAAAGGCTTCAATAACATCTGACTGGTGTATCTGGTGAAAGACTCAACATGAAATCTTTCATAGCAATATAAAAACAAATCTGCGACAAGTGGTGCACAGTTCGTACCCATAGGGATACCAACAATTTGTCTATAAACGGTAGTTCCATTCCTGACGAAAATATTATCTAATAGGAAGATGCTTCACAAACGTCTTGGCAAGTCCACAGTAAGGCGCATGTGGTACAAGTATATACATGAGAATAACATGACAGACAATATAACAGAATACTATAAATGCAAAGTAATGTAGTTATTTTACACATTCAAGTGTATATGTATCCAGTGGAGAAGGTGAAATAATTTTGGTATGAATACTGTTTTCTATACAACAAAATGCATATATATAAATAGTACAATATATAATTATAACAATAGTTCTTATTACCTATTTGGAAAATGGTACTCAGTTCCTTTATTAAAAGCTTCATAAAGAAAAATAGCGAGATTTCTTATTTGGGTTTTTACATGTAGAATTAAACAGGGAAATGAGCTTTTGCATATTCGGACGCATTCAATAATACATTTTTAATGATATTGTTTTCTTATGTCTGTAGATAAAGGACATACTAATATAAAATTGGAATTCATCTTTTAAAGACTGGCACAATTTACATTTCCTATCATTAACCGGTGTCCTATTTGGTTTGGCTCCAACGGCCAGCTTCTTTGTTCAAGTCTATGTGACGAAACGTGAAGTTTAGTTTAGCTTGCATATATTTTCGATATATTACATGTATCTAGGTGGGGTTGAAATCTAGAATTCTCTATACAGATATTAAACTAAACTTTGCTTGCTTCCGCAATCTGTTTGCCAGTTGGTTCATGTTGTCTTTTGCGTGTTTATGGGTTTTCTGTATGTCTGTAATACTGATTTGTCTGGTCGATTGGTACTTATTTGTATTAAGTATTAATGATGTCTTTGTTTAACAAGCAAATATAGATTCAGCATTTCCTACACTTTGTGCTAACATCATGAAATCCATATTACAAAATTATATCACGCACGTAGTGTGTAACGCTCAATTTATGTTATTTATTCGGTTGACCAGTGTTAGGTCATTATCATCATATCATAATATAATTGTTACTTATTGTACTTCACTACTATGTAATATTTGTGAGCAAGCACTGTATGTATAATAATATGCCGTTGACATAATAAGGATTTTCTACCAACTCTCCATATATAATTCATTGCTGCTGTTGTCTTTGTTAACTTAGGTATAGTTCTTACTATTGTTTAGGATGCTCGTGCTTAGTGATTAGCAGTTGTTAAAAAGCGCTAATGGATTCTTAGTTGTGTTATTTGGGGTGTTGGAGTTTGGTTAGTAGTTATTCAGTGTTCATGGGGTTAATTGGTTGTTTAGTGTTTGATGTTGTGTGATGGGTTTATGATGTTGAGCTTGTAGGTTGACGGGTACTGGTGGGTTGGGAATGGTAATCGGTGGTTGTTATAAATGGTGGTTGTAGTTTGAAGTTATTGTTTTAAGTTGTTATTGTTAGTTGATGGAGTTGTTTGGTTAGTTTTGGGTTTGTATTGGGTAGGGTTAATTAATGTGTGTTTGTAATGGAAGGTGGTTGGTTGTGGTGGTATTAGTGTGGGTAATAGGTTGTGATTGTGAAAGTGTGATTTGGGTTTGTGGTGGGGTGGTTGGAGTATAGTAGGGTGGTGATTTGTGTTATTTGTATGATTATTGTAGTTGTGTTGTAGGGTTTATTTTTTATGGTTGTAAGGAGTAATGGGGGGTGTTTAGATGAGGATTGTGATGGTTTTATTTTTTTTTTTTGGAGTTGTTTATGTGTTGTGAGGTAAAGGGTGGGTGTGGTGAGGGGATGGTTTGTTGTGTTGGGTTGTTAGAAGAGATGGAAGGAGTATAAGGAGGTTATTGTTGGGTAGGGTATTGGTTATTGTGGGTTTGTGGTGTGTGTAGGGTGAGAGGTTAGTGTGATGGTAGTTGGTGAAGGAGATATGTATATTTGATGGATATGGGGTTATAGATTATGTTGTGTTTGGTTGGATGGGTTATTGTGTTTGGTTTGGGTGGGTGTGTGGAGTTGGGGAGTGAGTATTTTGTGGTGGATGAGGATTGGGTGTGGTGGGTGAGTAGGTTTGGGGTGAGGGGTGGTTGTTGGTTGTGAGGGTTGGTTAGTGGTTGTGGGGTGGGTATTGTTTAGGTGGGTGTTGAGATAGTGTGGGGGGGGGGTAGGTTGTGGATGGGGTTTGTTTGTTTGTTGGGGAGTTGGGGATGGTTGTTGGTGTTGGGGGAATAGGGAGGGTTTTTATGATGTGGGGTGGGGGAAGGGTTTGGGAGGGAGTGTGTGGGGGTGTTTTTGGGTGAGAGGGGTGGGTGGTAGTGGGTGGGGGGGTATGAGGTATAGTGGTTGTGGTAGGTGGGTTAGGGGGGAGAGGTGAGTTGGGGTTGTGAGTAGGTGTTTGATAGGGAATGATAGAGGTGTGGTGAAGATGAGGTGTGTTGGTTGGGTGGTTAGTGAATGAGGGAGGTGAGTTGGATGTTATTGGTAGAATGGTTAGGTTTTGGGTATTTTTGATTGGGGAGGAAGAATATTGGTGGTGTTTGAAATGTGTAGGGTTGGGGGTGTAGTGTTTGTATTGGATTGTTGGGGGTAGGGGGGTTGTTTGGGGTTGTGGGTTGTTGTGGGGGGGATGTTGTTGGATGTGTGTTGTTTGGTTTGTGTTTATTATTATTAGTGTGGTGTTTGAGTAGAGGTGGTGTGGATGGGTTAGTGGTTGTTGTGTGTTGTTTTGGGGTTGTGATAGGTGTGGGGGTTGTTTGTGGTTGTTGGGTTGGGGTGGGGTGTGAGGTTTTTAGTGTTGATGTGTTTGGTGTTAGGTAGTAGGGTGTGTTTTATGTATGGGGGTTGGTGGGGTTAGGTATGGGTTTTAGTGTTGGTAGTTTGGTGTTGTAGATTGTGTGGGTGAGGTTTATGTGTGAGGTTAGTTTAGTGTATTGGTGGGATTGTTTGTAGTTATAGAGAATAGGTTAATTTTTTTGTTGTTGGTTGTGGTAGTGAGTTTTTGTTAGTGTATGTTAGTTTTTTTGGTTTTTGTATTAGGGGTTGTTTTGTTGTTTGAGGTTGGTGTTTTGTGGTTGTGTGTAGGTGGGTGTTTGGTTGGGTTTAGGGGTTGTTTGGTGGTTTGGGTTGTTTGTATTAGGTGTGGTGTGGGGGTGTGGTGTGGTGTTTGTTTTTAGATGAGTTGGATAATATTGAAAAGTGGGGGGAGATTGTTGTGAAATGTAGGTTGGTTGTGTTTGGTGATGGTGTTGTTTGTGTTTGGGTTGTTAGTAATAGTGTAGTGTATTGGGATGATGTATTGATGTGGGGGGTTATTTGAGTTGTTTGTAGTGTTTGTATGGTGGGTGTGGGGGTTTGTTGGTTTGTTGTGATGGAGGTGGGTGGTTGGGTTGTGGGGTGGTTAGTTTGTGTGTGGTAGGGTGTTGGTTTTGTGTTGTGGGTTTGTTGTGGTATGGGGTTTGGTTTGTGTGGGAGGTAGAGGTGATGTGATGTTTGTGGATAGGATTGTAGGTGATGTTATGTAGTTGTTTTTAGGATTGTTGGTGGGGTGAGTAGGGGAGGGGGGGAGTGGGGGAGTTTGTGTGGTTGTTGGGTGTTTTTGTGGGTTGTGGTTGGGGGGTGGGGTTTTGGGTAGATGTGGGTGAGTGTGTGGGGTGTGGGATTTATGTGGGTTTGGTATTTAGTTGGGTTTGGGGGAGAGATGTTGGGATTGTTGGTTTTAGGAGGGTTTGTATAGTTTTAAGTTGATTGGGTGGGTTTTTGGGGGTGAAGGTATTGTTTGGGTTAGGGGGGTGGGTTTGGTGTTTGATGGTTTGTGGGGGTTGTGGGTTAGTGGGGTATGTGGAGGTTTTTGGGGTGATGGATAAGTGGGTATGATTGTATGAATTGATGAGGGTTTGAGTGAGGGTTTTGGTTATTTGGAGTGTGTTTGGGGTAGGTGGTGAATGGGTTATATGGTGTTGGGTGGGGTGTTTGGTTTGATATAATTGGGGTTTTGTGGGTGATGGGGAGGGGGGTATTTGAGTTGATGGTGTTTGTTATGTAGGTTAGGGGGGTTTGTGTTGTTTGGTTTTTTGTATTTGATTTGTGGTGGTGTGTGGTTGGGGTGTTTTGAAGGGGGTGGATTAGGATGGGGTGGTGTTGTTTGGAGGGAGATTTTGTGTATGTGTTGGTTTGGTTTGTGTGTTTTGGTGGGGTGTTGTGTTGTGGTTTGTATGTTAGGGGATTAAGTTGTTTTTGTTTGTGTAGGGTAGTAGTAGGAGTGTGTGGTGGGGTTTGTGGTGGTGAATGTGGGTATATTTTGGAGGTTTGGAGTTGGTGTTGGGAGGTGGTTTATTTGTATGATGGTTGTAGTTTGTATTAGTTGTTATTTGAGTTATGTTTTGATGTGGGGATATATTGAAGTTTTTAATGTTTATAGATTTTTAGTATTATGTTTTAGGGATGTTTATTTGAGGTTATTGATTGGAGGTGGGTGGTTTGAGGTGTTTTGGATTCGTGTGGGATTAAATAAGTTTTATGGGTTGTTTGAGTTTGTTTTTGATTAGTTTAGATTTAGGAAGGATGAGTATAGTTAGTTTGGTTTTGATAGGTAGTGGGGTGATTTACAATTTGTAGGTTTAAGGGTAGGTGTTTGTATTGGGAATTGAGTTTTGTGGCTTGTATTGTTAGTTCTGTTTTAGGTAGTGGTCGTTTTAGTAGTTTAAGTATGAATTATAGTTATATTGGTTTTGGTTTGTGCGTTTGGATGGAATAGCTTTCATGTTGATTTTAGATGGTAAAGGGTTTGAGTATGGGTATTTCATATGTTGTTTGAGTAGAGTGGGAGGATTTGTAGATGAGTTGTTTGTTTAGTAGTGTAATGGGAATTTGATTGTTAGTTATTGGTTATTTGTATTAGTGTAGATTTGTGTGTGGTAGTTAGGGTTTTTTATAGTTTATGTTCATTTTGGTGGGATAAGGATGAATAGGGTTGTATGTAACTATGTTGGTACTTTGCTTTTATTTTAGGTGTATGGTTTGTCTGGTCAGGTGTTTCTGGATGTATAGTTGGTAGTCATGGTTGATTCCTGTTAATATGGAGAAGGTATGGGTACGTTGGAAGTGCTAGCGTGTTGACATATGTATATTTGTTCGTTTGTAGGAGGATGTTCTGACCGTTTAGACAAGTTGTTGGTATCTTGGTGGGTGTAAGATCTGTGGTCTATTGGATAGCAGGGATTTGTGGTTGTTTATTGCTAGTTAAGGATTTCATGTTGAGGTCTTTCACCAGATACCCTGTAAGATGGTTAGTTGAAGCTTTATGACACATCTCGATAGTTTGGATGGGCAGATTGGAACATTGACTAAGCGGTTCTGTTTATACTATGGGTTAATATATATACCCTATATAACTTCAGACTTAACATAGCTTATTGTGTTGATACTAACGTGTTCTTGTTCTCGATTTACATCGCTCCATTGAAATTGTTGAAGTAATTAGCATAATGATATCACAAGAGAGATTGTTTTTATTTTGAGTTTGGTTTGTTTAAAGTATTATGGTTGGGGAGTGATCCAGAGCAGAATGAGGTTGTGGGATAGTGTGGTCTCAACTTATTCTTGTGGTTTCAAGGAGCTTGTACTCGAGGTTGTGGACAGTTAAGTTTCGGTATATTTGTATAACTGGACTTCTATGGTGACGGTGATTTAAATAGTTCGTAAGACCCTTGGGTCATTTCATTTTCATGACGTATCGGGGGTTTGTTAAACTATGACAGAGAGATGCTATCGTTGTGTTAATCTTGTTAAAGGTTTATCAAAAGAGGTTAGGACCCTATCAGTTTTGCAACGTACTGCATGCTTCGTGTAGACCCGTTTACAGGTTCGCCACTATGCTTTCCTCTTTAATTGTGCGATGACCGGACAGGCTGAGGACCTTATGATGATGCCTACCTAAAGTCCATTGGGACGGTGGCGGTTTGAGTGTGTTGGTCAATGATCTTTCTTGTCGTGCCCTTATTGGGTTTATTCTCTTGTTGCTTTGGGCTTCTGCCAAGTCAAGTGAGTACCTTCATTGTGGCTTTCTAGGCTATTGTGTTTTTTTTGTATTATATTTACACGAGCATATTTGTGTTTTACTTATTTTGCCTATTGATGCTGCCTTGTTGGGTTAGAGATTAGATCATGGCGGGGATTTCTTTATGTACACTGTCCTGTTTTAATGGGATGACAGTAGGGTAAGTGTGAGGTTTGGTGGCACCCTAGAACCGGTTTAAACCCCCAGTGGCTTACTTTGCCACTGACCGTTCCAAGGCGGTAGCCCTATTGTCAACCGTTTTGTGTGTTGTGATGTCGTTTGCATTTTTTATTACTTTTGCCTTCTTATTTGTCTGTTGTTTGTGTTGTTTCTGGTGTTGTGGTGTGACTGTCCTCCTTGAATGCTACTTTCCTTGTCCGATCTTTTTATATTTCTTTGTTAACACGTGTATCAAAAGAGGTTATGACCTTTCATTTTGCAACGCACTGCATGGCCTGGTGGTGGGACCCATTTACAGTTCGCCACTATGCTTTCCTCTTAATTGGTGCGATGATCTGACAGGCTGTAGACCCTATGATGACGTCTACCTCAAGCCCAAATTGACGGTGACGTTTGGGTATTGTTTGCAATGTTGTCTTGTCGTGCCCTCAATGGTTTTGTTCTCTTGTTGCTCTGGCTTCTGCCAAGTCATTGATACCTTCTTTGTGGCTTTCTAGGCTATTGTGATTTGTATTTATATATGCACGAGCATATTTGTGTTTTACTTATATTGCCTATTCATGCTGCTTGTTCAGGGCGGGGATTTCTTTATTTACACTGTCCCGTTTTATTTGGATGACAAGAGGGGTAAGTGTGAGGGTTTTGATGCACCCTAGAACCTGGTTTAAACCCCAAGCGACCTTTTTGCCACTTGTTCCAGAGGCGATAGCCCTATAGTCAACTTTGTTTGTTGTTTGTGATGTCTTATTTGGCCTTTTATTCATCTTTAAAGTTGTTCTTTGTTTCTGGTGGTGTTGGTTATGCTTGACTTTCGTCCTTGAATGCTACTTTTCCCTTTCGATGTTTATATCTATATTTAGGGGCCTATTGAATATTGAAATAAACTATCTATCTATATATTTTGTTTATGTTTGTTGCTTCCAATGGATCCCTTTTCATTATTCATTAGTATTTGAGCCGTTGACTTCTAATGTGTTTTTGTTTACTGGTATTTGTTGATCAATAAAATGACAATTACTCTGCCTACGTCTATATGAGTCTGTATCATTTTCTACTTGATACACAATTAACCAAAGTCTAATACATATTCTATTTGTTTATCTGAGATACTTAACGAACTGATAGTTAACTAATGTTACCTAAATAATGCAATGCGCTGTTGTTATCGGGGTTACTTAACGAACTGACATTTTAACGTATGTTCCAAATCAGAGGACCTACATCCTCTCTGAGCACAGAATTCCTGACGTTTGCCAATACGTGACGCCCAAGTTTTTTGTTTGGTGTTATAAACAACAACGATCATATTCATGGAATCAAAAATAGAAACCACGCGGAGCAATTTATTTTTGTCTAGTTATTATGCTTCGAAACTAATACCAAATAGTAAGTTCAGTCCTACGACAGATATTCACAGACTGATATGTATTTATTTGACACGTATACTAAGCAAATCTTACACAGAAACTGAAATCCGATTTGATTTAGTTTGCGTGACACACATCAATCATATCAATAACTATGTCGCATTTTAGTCTGACAGAGAGGGTAATTAGGGATTAATAAATACTGGTAAGGGATGATCCTTTGGAACAACAAACACAACCAAGAGATAAAAGTAGCAGACTCGGTTGTACTGAGTTCGTTCATGTAAGTTAATGTATAAAGTAACACCTCTCACGCATCATAGCACCAGCATAAGCGGTAATCTACTTCAAAGCCACCTAATTTGGACTCCGAGGACCAGTAACAATAACAGTACTGATGTCTAGATGTTCTTGAGTTCTCTGGATATTCTGTTTAGATTGCATTACGGATGGCGGCCTTGTTTGTTAGAGGTTATAACCTGGCGGTGATATCTTTATTTACACTTTCCCGTATTGTGATGACAATAGGGTAAGAGTGAGGATTGGTGCACCCTAGAACCTGGTTACCCCCCCCCCCCCCCCCCCCCGCCCCCAGCGGCCTTTTTTTGCCACTAACCGCTCCAAGGAGGAAGCCCTATTGTCAACCCCTGCGTGTTTGTGATGTCATATCTTGCATTTTATTCATCTTTATAGTATCGTTGTTCTTTGTTTCTTTGTGTGTTTGTGGTTGACTGTGCTCCTTGAATGCTACTTTTTCTGTTGGATTGTTATATCTACTTCTTAGATATATATGGTGAGCAATAGTTCACATCTTAATTGTTCTTTTCTGAAACACCGAATCTATGAATATATGGAAGAAAATATACTTTTTGTTATCTCGGTTTGAGAATGAAAAACTCGTTCCAGGTGATTATACGTTGCTGCCGTATTTCATTCAATAATGCTTGTTTTAATTTGTATTGATTACACACTTCTTATATATGCATTATTTGGCGCACATTCTTCAACAATACTTGTCATACATTAAATAAATTAGCTAATTGTTATACCTGCTTCTACAGGCCTGTCAAAACTTTTACTAGAAGAAATATACTTTTGCAATTACAGTTTTACAGTGCAGAAACCCATATTATTTGATCCTCTGCTGCTGCCGTATTTCATTCAATTGTTTTAACTATTTTGAAATTGCACAATTCTCATTTTTGTATTATTTGGCAAACACCTGTTATTTATATTAATAGTCTCCCTTGCAAACACACACAAGAGAGAAAAGTAGCAGAGTCGGTTTTATTGAGTGTGTTTATGTTTTGTTAAAACATACCAAAACAATTGGTATCTTACACATGTTGTGCACATTATCAGAAGTCTACTGATATAAACGAGCAGGCAAATAAATGTTCACAATAAGTCGGTTTTAGCATTTACACTTGACTGTTCGGTATTACAGCGTCTGTCAATC
>JAWPHD010012783.1:0-73311 GCA_037043455.1 Cyrtodaria siliqua
TAAAATGTTTACCCGCCACGCCCCACGCCCCCACGTTACCAAGCAGTTGGGTACTTTATTAATAAACCCGATGTTGTTTTAAAATCGAGTTGTATTTATATCGTTTAACAAGCTAAGCAGCTTATACACATACCACTCTTAATGGCGCAGATGACAACCTTAATTTGGCATGATCTTGATGTAAGACAAGTTGTTTTTGTTTGAATGGTATTTTACGTCATTTAGCACATATAGACCATAAATACCAATCGGTTGAGGGTAGAACCTGTACTCTCTCTCTTCCGCCATCCACAAGAATCGACACTTTTTCACTTGACAAGTCGGGCTTCCAATGGGATTCGAACCTGCAGAAAATCCACTCTCTAACAACGCCGATACGGGTTGCATCGTACGGAAGCGAATCAAATGCTTCAGTAACTAACAAGAACATGTTAACTAAATTTTCATTGAAACTGTAGATATTGAAAAACGTTGTTACCTATAGCGTAGACAGTTGTTATCTTTAAATAGCGTTAACATGAAAAGTTTTTACCTTTAGCGTTAGCGTTGTTACCTTAAAAGACAATCAAATTACCCATGTTTCCATACCAAATAATCATAAAAGTATCAAAAGCATTTTTCTGTACAACTTTAGTCCCATTTCTTTAAGATTACCCCATCCTCAAAACATGCTAAAAAAGCAATTTTAGCAATATTTCAAATGTCAATAAATAAAAAAAATGAATTTTCCTAAGCATATCAGGGTCATGTCTGCACTCATAATGCTCTTTCATGTCAGGAAATATACCTTCTCCGGCGTTTTAAAAAGTTATTCAATGCTGATCTCCCCGTGAGTCAAAATCAGCCATTTTACCTACTTTTGGATGTTTTTGCTAGTTGAGCATTTTTCTATTTATAGCCTCCAAAAAACAAAAAAGAATGCATATTCCAATACACCAAAATAAACTTAGAAGACTCAAAACTGAAAGCAACATCAAACATGGGCTTCATAATTATTATAAATACCATCTATGGACCTAAAAGACGCTTAGTTTGATTTCTTTCTTATTTACATGGACATTAGTGCGAAACTGAGGAGTGCCCACTTAGTCTACAACTAAGCATGTTGTGCTCCGCAGAATAATTCTCTGTTTATAATTTTCTAATAACTTTGATAAATAACGCATGAAAATTATGACGACCGATAATCTTCCTAAACCTTGTCGCAGAAGTGTTTTAAGATTGCTATTATATTTTTCGAGCAGGTCAGTGTTACAATAATAAAACTTAGGACAAGTCTTACGTAAGTAATGGTAACGGTAACCCTTTGGAGGAGTTTTTCAGTAATGTTAATATTACGAAGGTTGAAGTCCCAACACGAGCTACAAGTTCCGGCAAAACGAATTAACTGAGAAATATACACGCCATAACAAACAGTATTGGGGATATCCCCAATTTAAATGTGGATAATTCACAATATCGAAATTATCATTGGTGCTATCTCCATAGCATTGGAACTATCTCTTCGGCACTGGAGCTATCTCTTCTACGAAATCGCGTATTTCTCCTCCAGAAACGTTCTCTGTGTAATTTAGGTTTGTCAACAGGCAATATAACGGACATCAGCTGGTTGATATTGGATGTGTTCATGTCGATATGTAGCGTAAATAGGACAAAGAATGTTGAAAAACCTTGGTGGCGACGATAAAGTTGAGAAAAAAATGCAAAGTTCGAACGGGCTAAACGTCCCTGGCGTCAAATTATGCATCTTTCGATAATAATTTTGGAGGTCTGCGAAGCTTAAACATGACTACACGGAACTGCTTTCCCCGATTTTTTCATTTCAAGGCAAATAAAAAACCAACGAATAAATAGCAAAGCATACCCACCTTGTTTACTTGTATTTTTGGCGTTGGAGCTACCTCGGAAGTGGCGATGGAGTACTTTTGCATATACCTCCAAACGGAGGTAGCTCCACTGATTACCAGCCGTGGGTACTGGTTCTACCCAGGAAGACAATCAAGAAGTAGCTTAGAAGCGAATCGCTTACAACAGGTACAGAATACAGTAAGGTATTTAGCCTGGTTCCCTGACCTCTCCCACAATGCTTTGCACATTGTGGGAGCCAGGTGGTATTAATATAACGTACTGGATGGACAAAATAATGACTGAACGAGTAAATTGAATTCAATTGAATCTTGTTCATTAATACATCATAGGTTATTTAGAGCCGCCCCAGAGAGAAGGGAAGGTGGTATTAACGCGTAGTGAGTTGTGAAATAATGACTAAATAAGAAAATTAAATTGAACTGAATCTTGTTTAACGGCTCATCAACACAGTATAGGTTCTTTAGAGCCGCCCCAGGGAAAGTTGAAGGTGGCGTTTTAACTTATTGAGAGGAGGAAAATTGAATTGAATATTGTTGAATGGCTCATCAACACATTATAGGTTATTCAGAGCCGCCCCAGAGAACGTGGAAGCTTATTGAGTGGTGAAATTATCAGAAATATTGACTAAACAAGTAAATTAAATTGAACTGAATATTGTTGCCGGCTCATCAACACATTATAGGTTATTTAGAGCTACACAGAGGATAGGGAATTTGGTATTATAACTTATTGAGTGGTGAAATACTGACTAAATAAGGAAACTAAATTGAAATAAATATTGTAAAACGGCTCATCAACACATTACAGGTTATTTAGAGCAGCCCCATAGAGAGTGGAATGTTAGTTCTTGATTACTGTGGTATATAGTACAATTATTCATGTGTGTGAAGTTGGCTCGGGTTTCGGGGTTCGACATTCAAAGTCAGTTCGAAACCAGTTTGGAGTTCAACATTCAAAGCCATTTCGGGGTTCAAAATTCAAAACCAGTTCGGGGTTCGACATTCGAACCCAGTTCGGGGTTCAACATTCAAAACCAGTTTGGGGTTCAACATTCAAACCCAGTTCGGGGTTCAACATTCAAAGACAGTGCGGGTTCAACATTCAAAACCAGTTCGGGTTCAACATGCAAAGCCAGTTCGGGGTTCAACATTCAACACCAGTTCGGGTTCGACATTCAAACCCAGTTCGGGGTTCAACATTCAAAGACAGTTCGGGTTCAACATTCGAAACCAGTTCGGGTTCAACATGCAAAGCCAGTTCGGGGTTCAACATTCAACACCAGTTCGGGTTCGACATTCAAAGCCAGTTCGGGGTTCAACATTCAAAGCCAGTTCGGGGTTCAACATTGGAATCCAGGTGGGGGTTCAACATTCGAATCCAGTTCGGGGTTCAACATTCAAAGCCAGTTCGGGGTTCAACATGCAAAGCCAGTTTGGGGTTCAACATTCAACACCAGTTCGGGGTTCGACATTCGAACCCATTTGTAGCGGCTACTCCTCTGAAACTATACTGGGTTGATGTTTTGAAACATTACAGAAATGCTGCCCATAATGTCTAGTTGATCCTAGCAAAAATTCACGTTGACGACAAATCTAAGATGGCCGCCAAAGCTAAAAAAAAATATAATTTTAAAAGCAAGTTTTTAGCAACTACTTCTTGAAAACTATAAGTGATATTGATATGTGACTTTCTAAAATGATCAGCATGACATAATGTTGGTCCTTGTCGAAAATAATTTTGATTCGACATAAAACATGGCTGCCAGCGGATGCAAAGATGTTTTCTTTACAAAATAGGATGCATCAGGCCATATAAAATGCGTATGACTTGGTCGAGTATTGAACACACAACCTCCCGCATGCGGCAAAAAATCAACTAATGTAGGTTTAGTATACATCCTAATTACTTCAAAGTTGTAACCATTTATTATGGAAAAAAAAGCCAAAAACACGATTTCATTTTTTTATTGCGCCAATAACGCCGTAACGTGCCTCTAACTAGACGTTGTTTACTTTCGTGACGTCATCGCTCTAACGTCGTTCAATTTGGCGGATTTTTTAACAAAATAAACGTATTTTGTCACTATGTTAATGTTTATTATCTGTAAAGTTGCCTTAGGAAGGAAACAATCGGCGGTTTCCAAAACGAATCGGCAACGTTATCGTCGCCATTTTGTTTTTGTGTATTGCAGTAATGGGGTACCTACGGGGAATTCGTCCTATGTTCACGTCTCGAGACGTAGACATGGGCTCATGTCTACGGCGGATTGACCAATGAAATACTAAGAATTTTCATTGCATCATGACAAATAGTTAACATAAACTAAAGACTCAAAACGGCTGTTTAAAGTGTTAAAATGCTTTATAAGTATGAATTATCCATAAATGTTGAAAAGTAATAACAATATAATGTGCCGAATTTATGTTATTATTATTATTATTATTATTATTATTATTATTATATTATTATTATTATTATTATTATTATTATTATTATTATAGCTATTAATCCGGTAACATCTATACCACTTATTTAGTACGCATGTATCTTGATGCCTTTGCTGATGTATGCTGATGTATACATGTTTAAATTCCATTTGATGATTTGTCGTCATTGATATGTATATTTAGGATGTGGCGAGAGAGGTGGAGATTGTTTATCACGTTTGAAAATGCACATAGAGCATTTTTGATTGTGTTTGAAATGTATGTGTATGTGCTTATATGTCCATGACATGGATATGATTAAGTATAATGCATCAACCATAAGATTGATATATTTATATATGTTAAGTCACCTTCACCGTGAAATTTTAAATGGAAATTCTGAGGTGTTCGTGTGTTTTGTTTCTATTTTTGTTTTCTGTTTTTTTTTGTGTTTTTTTTAAAAAGAAGTAAACAGTATAACTATTGTTATTTTTGCGTATGATATTTGTTAATACACGTATGTACAAATCTTGCTACGTCTGTTAAAAAGTGTATCTGTATATATTGTATGATCACGTGGGCCTATGGCTAACTGATTTTGAAATAAAGTGCTTCTTCTTTCGTTTTATAATAAGAATGAATGTGTACATGGATGTGAATGTGTGTGTGCGTACGTGTATATGTGTATGTGTGCACGCTGGTTTAAAGGAAATATCAGTTGTTGTTGTTTTTATATGTTTTGCATTGCAAATGTATGACTTTATAGAGGGCCCAAAGTGAGATTAGTGTTGGCTAATTAGGTCATACTCTAGAAATAAAGACACTCACTCACTCACTCACTCACTCACTCACTCACTCACTCACTCACTCACTCACTCACTCACTCACTCACTCACTCACTCACTCACTCACTCACTCACTCACTCACTCACTCACTCACTCACTCACTCACTCACTCACTCACTCACTCACTCACTCACTCACTCACTCACTCACTCACTCACTCACTCACTCACTCACTCACTCACTCACTCACTCACTCACTCACTCACTCACTCACTCACTCACTCACTCACTCACTCACTCACTCACTCACTCACTCACTCACTCACTCACTCACTCACTCACTCACTCACTCACTCACTCACTCACTCACTCACTCACTCACTCACTCACTCACTCACTCACTCACTCACTCACTCACTCACTCACTCACTCACTCACTCACTCACTCACTCACTCACTCACTCACTCACTCACTCACTCACTCACTCACTCACTCACTCACTCACTCACTCACTCACTCACCCACCCACCCACCCACCCACCCACCCACTCACTCACTCACTCATGATCGATAATCTTTGATCTTAGTTCATTATATACAGAACCTGCCAATAGAAAATTGTTTTCGACTTCTAGAACTTCACATATACTACATTTATTCTGTGGTTTACGCCAACGACCCGCTTCTATGAATGACATTCTCAATCTGAATAAACCTAATCTTATCTGCTAATGTGCTCTTAACTAGGACTTTTGATTTGTTCGATATTCTTTTTGTATTCTCTGTAATGAACTAGTTTGTCTGTAAAAATCATTAATATTAATTCACATGATGCTATAAGGTTTTTAAAAAGGCCAAATACAAAAACTGAAATAGTTTCTGTGTGTGAAAAACAATATATATTTACATGTTTTGAAGAAACACCATTATGCGAATGATGTATTGTTTTCAAAAGGAAAAGTGTTCCTCTTTGATTTAAATATTTACATAATGACATATTTGTAGTATACTGTACTTAACATTAAATTAATTAAGTTTATCTATTGATTTTACTATATTATTAATAAATATGCATAATGAGTAATTATTTAGAAGTATGTTATTTCTGTAGTTACCAGTATATGAATTACGCGAATGTAGGACATTAGTCCCTAGGAAATAGCCCCTAAGCTCAAATTTGCATAAGCGGACAATAGCCCCTTCATGATATTGCACATGCGGACAATAGCCCCTTCACCATAGGACATTATCCCCTTCATGATTTTGCACAGGCGGACAAAATCCCCTTCTTGATATTGCACATATCAACATAGGACATTAGCCCCTTAATAACGTTTTTTGGAAAGCATGAAATAATCAGTCTGTATATGGTGTTAATTTTTTCAGAATGTAATGATGGATTTTTTTAGATTTTTTTTTTTTGAGCCGTCTTCTGACGACCCATTTAATCTTCCCGTCAATTGGTGGAGCAAGAGTCGGGGAGGACCATCCCTTGCCACACCTTACAATATCTTTACATTTACATGCAATATTCATATGAAATAATATTTTAGCATAATGAAATTACAATTAATACAGAAAATATACATGTATTGTACGGTTATGGCAGGGAGCATAAAAATTATGATTTCAGGAAGAAAAAAACAATTCTGTTTAAGAAAAAAGAACACTTCTTTACCTAACAGTTGATTGCTGTCCAAAGGCCCATCTGCTTATAAAAATTGTATATGTAAGTATTAAATATTCAGTATTGATATATTGATTTACGAATTGTCAGTGTCTTGGGTTTGCTCTAAAATTGTACTCGGAGGAGTGCTTATTTATTTATTTATTCATTGTATTTCCTCCATTACAGAGATTACATAATATAATATTATGACGGTGCAAACAATGCATATTAAAGTAGGTGATGTATGAAATATTTTAAAAAAAGTGAAAAACATAGAACATGAACAATATGTACATACATATATAAAAGATATCCAAAACATGTCTAATAAATATTCCTCTCTTGTTAGCACCTTTATTCACGAAACGAAATATAGAACGAAACGAAAGTAGACCAAGGTTCTGGAGGGGAATGTAATCATATATATTTAACTACAGTATCCTGGTCCGTGAGTAGACTAATGTAATACGCAATTGACTTACTCTAAGAATTGCCAATATTGCATGTTTGTCTGCTAATATGTTAATTTGCAACTTATACAAACACATATTGAGTTACATTTTTTATAAAGTTCAAATCTTTCTAGTTGATTATTTCTAATTGCGATTTGTCTATGTGTTTCATACCGATACCTTAGTCTGTATATCATTGGGGTAAGGGAGAGCGGTGTTTTTAGTCGTTTTGAGGTAAATATATAGTATTTCATTTCTAAAATAATTTGTAACTCTACAGTCGATTGTTCTTCATCTGTGTTAAAAATAAATGCATGTTCTGACAGATTCAGATTTATGTTTTTTGTTAAAAAGAAAGAGTTTATATGTGTTAATAAATTCTGAGATGAAGGACAGGTCCAAAACATATGAACTATAGTCTCGTCTTGGTGGCAGAAGTGGCAGAAAGGGTTTTCAGTTTTTTTATTTCATGTAGATAATACTGTGTTGAAAGAAGCCGATGGTTAATTTAAAACCATTGTAGTATTGTTTGTGCTAGAGGTAATTTTGAAAGGGGATGAATATATGTCTTTCCATGTTTCGGCTTCAATATCATAAATATGTTCCCATTTGATTTTTGATGTTGGACTTTCATTATTTCTATTAAAAATGGAATACATATCAATGCAACCTTTCTTGTTTTTGATGATTGCTTTAATATTCGCAGGTAAAATTGGGTGTTCTAATTTGTTCATTGTTATTTTGTTTTGCAATTGTTTTTTAAAGGTTTTAATGGCAGCTACTGCTCCTTCGTAGATTAGAATACGAATGAGAATAAGAATACGAATAAGAATACGAATACGAATACGAATACGAATACGAATACGAATACGAATAAGAATAAGAATACAAATACGATACGAATACGAATACAAATACGAATACGAATACGAATAAGAATACGAATACGAATACGAATACGAATAAGAATACGAATACGAATACGAATACGAATACGAATAAGAATACGAATACGAATACGAATACGAATACGAATACGAATACGAAAAAGAATACGAATAAGAATAAGAATAAGAATAAGAATAAAAATAGAATAAGAATACGAAAAAGAATAAAAATAAGTCGTCTCCAAAAGTGAATATAAAGTCAGTATATTGTTGTCATTATAAAACAACCTAAGGTTCATCTTATAACAATCACATTTAATTTCATAAATTGGCATTCGCATCGGTTTCACCCATCTACCAGTTTCTTGTTTTGTAATCGATGAGAAGAAACTACTGGTTTTGTACATACTATTCATCATCCTATATACATGATATACACTGATATGGTCATTGTATCCATTTATTAAATGTAAACGTAAGTAAGCAAAGGATGAGTGCGTGCGTCTCTCTTGTGTGTATAGTCCATGAGTAAATTAGGCATTTCTATGTGAGTGAGGGCGCGGGTGGTATAGGGCACCCGATATATTCATTATGAATTAAGTGTGATATTGTAATGAAGTATTAAAGGGGATGTAGCGACACCGCCAAACGAGCTCTGAAAGAAATGGAAAAAGGTGAAAGAATGATCAAAATCGGATGATAAAAAAAGATATGACCATTTAAAGATTGTTCTAAAACGAATATGGGAGCCACCATTTTTAGAACTATGACGTCATAGTTCTATTTACCATATATGGAATATTGATAAATATCATTTAAAACGAAGAAAATCACTGCAAATGAATGCATTTTTTTACTGGTCATATAAAGCATTATTTCCATTAAGTATTACATATTTTTCATACATTTGCTGTCATTTTCCCCCTATAAATCAGTAAATGTTCATATTTATAAATATTCCATATATGATCATTTAGAACCGTGATGTCATACCTCTCAAAATGGCCGCTTCCATATCCGTTTCAACTGAAACTTCAAATGCTCATATCTTCTTTGTTTATTATCCGATTTTGTTAATTCTTTCACCCTTATTCAAGTTTTTCAGAACTCTCAATAATAAAGATGGTTCGGCTGTGTCGCTACATTCCCTTTAAGTAAGCTTCGTCACAGAGCTTCTCAACTATTGATTCTTACGGATTCGGGAAGTAAAGAGTACTGGTTTGAATGTAGGACAAAATCCCCTCCGGACAGAATCCCCTTCACTCTAATTTGCACAGGTGGACAGAATCCCCTTCACAGTTTTACAAGGGTGGACAGAATCCCCTTCATGATTTTGCAAGGGTGGACAGAATCCCCTTCATGATTTTGAAAGGGTGGACAAAACCCCCTTCAGACAAAAATTCCCTATATCTTTTATTTTTTAAACATAAGAATGTTTTATAAAATTATCATTAACAAACTCTCTGTTTGTTTCAAATGTTCCTGTGATGCTAATTATGTTTATTCACAACTGCAATTTTTTTTCAAATTCAGTCAAACTCTTACTATAAAAAACAACAAAAGCAAACATTATTTAATAATTTTAATATTTTAATTTTGATATTCACACATAGGTTTAGTCTGAATCAAAAACATGTAACATGCATGAAACAACAATGCAAAATAAATAAAATGGCAATTATTTTCTAATTATTTTGTTTGTTTGTACAATGTATTGTGCTAATAATACCAATTTAATCCAATTATAGGTATCAAAGGTAAAAGTACATTTATAGTAATCTATAGTAATCCAATAATTATGTCTAGAATGCCTTGATTGAGATTAATTATGTGGGAGATGTAAGTTAGATATCTTACAAACTTTGTGTCATTATATTACTTTTTTCCCCAAATATCAAAAACAAATCTATGTTTATGTATTTATTTTATATTATACTTAAATATTTGATTTGCTATGGACATTGTAAAAAAGTAAATGTAAGAAAGCCAATAAATATATTGTATTTTATATATCTATGAATACAAAAATTTAGCACATATATCAAATCACTTATGAGCACATTAAAAGTAAATCTAATAATGCAACTTTAGTCTTCATGTAAATGAAAAAATACTTGTCTATTTATTAAAATCATATTGAATTCATAAAGCACATTAGATCACATTCCTTGAAACACTTATCCATTCTAGTGAATGCGAACACACTGTCCCATAGAATAGAGAAACTCCGCCAGAGATTTCTCATCAGACACAAACTATTTTATTTTTTATATCTTTGCAGTATTATGCAGAAATAAATAAATACATGTATAAAGGAATTTTTGTCTGAAGGGGTTTTTGTCCACCCTTGCAAAATCATGAAGGGGATTCTGTCCACCCATGCAAAATCATGTAGGGGATTCTGTCCACCCTTGCAAAACCATGAAGGGGATTCTGTCCACCTGTGCAAATTTGAGCGAAGGGGATTATGTCCGGAGGGGATTTTGTCCGTATACCTACTGGAATTGCCCAGGATAAAGTGGATGGGTCTGCATCCACAACTAAAATATCGACCCTCATATATACTCTAAAATGTGCTGCCAATGACGTAAAACATTATTCAACTGACAACCAACAATCAACCGTCAACTGTTCTTAATCTTTCATTTCATTTCTAAACTAGCTCTTTAGACTCGGGTTGAGATGCCGGCTGTGTACATTAATAACAATGTTTAAAAACGTTGGTCTTTTTGTACAAGCATTCAAATACATTATGATATTGTGTTTAAATGCGAGGGCCAAATAGGCATCACCTTGACGGTGATTAAAGTGTATGTTTGCAACTGTCATAAATCCAGAAATATCGTGTCAAGACGGGTGCAATATATCACCTCAATATATCTCGTGTCAAATGTTAAGGTACTCATAGGATTGTAGTTTTGAGGGAGGGTCCAAATAGGAAGCACCTTTGGAGATGGCGTATGTCCATAGGTGTAAGCGGATGTTTTTAGAACACCTGTCATAAATGATGAAATCTCGTGTCAAGATGTGTGCAATACCTCGTGTACAACTGGAATGGAACTTTGAGGTGAGGAAGGGCCTAGCTCGGAATCATCCTAACGATGGTGTGAAAGATGGAAATGTTTTACAACACCTGTCATAAATCAAGTGAAAACGGTTGTTACGCTAAGTTGATGAAGGTTGTGTAGACTTAGTCGCCATTCCCGTTCAGACCACCGAACCAGCAGGACGTGTCCGTCTTCAATGGAGTCTCTCCAAGCGATGTTGACGCGTCCTGCAGGGGATCCTGCGTCGTCATAAGACCCAAGAATCGCCCGACGATCCGGAACGTGACCACCATCGACCACCATCAACGTCAGGCCCGGTGGGCTTTATTACAAGCGAGTTCCATCCAGCCGAACGTTGAAAGCGTTGAAGAAGAAACGTTCATATATGGTATACACCCCACACTAGGGTGATACCGTGGCCCTTCTCGGGGCCGTTTTTTTGTAGTCTACTGGGACATAATCACCACGGATACTAGACGGATACATGATCATGGAGCAGACACAGAATGGGGGACGCCGTAACATCACCTCCGCAAAAGTTGGGGAACTTTCCGGGGGTCGTCAACCATTCTGCGTTTCGTTCTAGAACGTAATCATCACGGGACCAACAACCACGGGATTCTCAATCAACAGGATTGACCTACTGGATAGGCTTCACATCTACTGTGTCCTGATTGGTCGGGAGCTTCAAATCATCTTTTCGAGCCGACAATCGGATTGACCTAGTCACAATTCTGCAGGCAATCCGATTGGTCAAAACTTCAATCTTCTTGAGAAAAATTTATCATCTATAGAAAACATCGTTGGATTTCTTCAATCAACTCTACTGCTGCTATCTACGATAAACTACTTTGGACGAGGGATGTTATTTACTTGGACTCTTCTGCACATCATAATCTTCTATTGAAAAGCTCGCCAAAATGACTAGTTTCAACACGGCGAGGGTAAATAAAAACTTATCTACTACCAGACTTAGTCGCATTTCAAATGTAAAATAAGAGATTATCTTCTAGCACACACCTTTTGGATGTTGGAATTTTTATTGTGATAATGTTGTGTGATTTTGTTTTAAAGTGCACACATAACCAGTGTCAGAAGATATCTCTGGGTGGATTATCATATACTATGGCGTGGTGTTCTAGTGTCGCAGCATATATACAAATGGACAGTATGTATATACAAATTACACCGTAGAATGTCACACATACGCACGCGCACACACACACGCGTTATTTTATATTTCAAACCCTTTCTCTCTCTCTCTCTCTCTCTCTCTCTCTCATTTATTTGATGTCGAGTTATCTCATTTCTTCCCACTCCTTTACATGTTCGCGCATTGTCTTATATATACCATAACAATGGGTAAATAATACCCTGTTTATGTTTAATTCATTTTTTTTTTATATTTATGTTTACATTTTATCAACAATTTCTAGGCTTGCACATCCAATAGTATTTGCAATTATAATACATCGACAGTGAAAGCAGATAATTTACCTTTCTCACATAACGTGGAATGTTCACGCGAAACCACACATACCGCAGTAAAATATGATCATATCCATTTTGTAAGCGGCAATCTGATTGGTCATTTCAAATGGAAAAAGTATAGGTGCACCGATACTTTTGTGCGTACGCCTAATTATGGGGGGTCAAAAAGAAAGTAGGTGCACCTGTAAAAAAGTGTAGGTGCACCTATAAAAAGTGTAGGTGCACCTATAAAAAGTGTAGGTGCACCTATACAAAGTGTGGGTACACTTTTTATAGGTGCACCTACACTTTTTTACAGGTGCACCTACATCAGTAGTTTTGACCCCGATCCTACACCATACTATAAAGAACAAGCTTGCTTACTGCCTGACCGACCGTGCAAATTAGGACAGCATGCCAGAACGGCAGATGCACAGGATATAATGCAAAGCGAAACCTGAGAGAAATGCAGATGCTTATGTTTGACAGTTTATTGGATCTTAACGAAAAGAATAATTTAAACATATCTGCATACATGTTACAAACCACCTTGTAGAGAATATTAAATAATATTAAATAAACATTGCACGAGGATAGGAATGTGTTTTCTTCAGAAATGATTTTTTACACCTTCTCGCTGCGTTGTATTTTTTCAAATGAATTCGTAAGAATACAGATTTGTGCTTGAATTGCAAATAAAACAAAAACTGTTCTGTTACTAACAGGTTGGCATGCTCTCGATCGTTCCATTACGTGGTCCGAGTATTGACATCCAACCACTTCTCCATGAAGCGAAATCGGGGTTGGCTGGGTATGAAATAAAACCGTAATTTCGGCTTTAAAAGTTTGCATACTGTAAAATTAAAACATTTAATAGGTAATTTTAAACAGGATATTGCATTTTTTTCCAGAAAAAACTGTTTTTAAACGTGTTTTATTGTCGAAATATCCGTTATAAAATCCTGCTAATATAATATTTCCCATCGCTTAATGGAATTAAGGCGGGACCACGTAATGTCGTCGACAGATACCGTTACCGTTTCTACCATCATCCATTTATATTATTTAAACATTCCTTTTACATCGATTGCGAAGCAAGTTCTTGGAGCTTATATTAATCAATCTCGATGGCTTCCTGGGTAGGACCAGTACTAAACAATGTGGATTAATTATCTTGCTCAATGATAAATAACATGACCACGGCGAGGATCGAACCCACGACCTCTCGATCTGAAGTCAGACGCTGTATCACTGGACCACGCACTCCACTGTACTTACTTATAAGAGAAGTCCTGTTCGTATTCATTATATATTCCGTGTACGTACTCTCCATCGTTGAGGGTTGTTAACGGTGTGCCCTTTTATTGTTTTCCACAGTTTTTATGTTTTAGCTTAAAGACGACCGATTGAACCAGTCATTAATTTATTAAATAAAGTTTATTTTCTTCACTGACTCAAAGTATCTCAGCTTTTGCTGTCCAATGTGCAAATCATTTATAATTCATTTATTACTCCATTGGATTTAATAATCTACTTAGTAATACAATTATTTAGACTGTTAAAGTCCTCAACACGACTACAAACTCTAGAAAAACGAATAAGTAGAGAAACATAAGACTCCATAAGAAGTAGCTCGGGGATCATTCCCATCTAAATGGGGATACTTAACAATATCAAAATTAAAATCATCTGTCTTGTCATAGATTTTACTAATTATTTCTCCATTTATTAATAGAGAGATGTAAATCTAGAGAAAAGGTGACAATATTAAACATGTTAGCTTTGTAGGAATAAGTGTAAAAGTCGAACATGAAATGCAGTGTTCACAGAACACAGTAAACCCCAAAACACGCAAAAGGACAAACATGAATGGCAATGTTATCAAACAATAAAGGCATATGTCGTAACAAACACAAAGCGGGTTGACAATAGGGCTACCGCCTTGGAACGGTCAGTGGCAAAAAGGCCGATGAGGGTTTAAACCAGGTTCTAGGATTCACCAAACCTCATACTTACCCTACTGTCATCCCAATAAAACGGACACTGTAAAAAAAGAAATCCCGCCCATGAACTATTCTTTAACCAACAAGGCAGCATTAATAGGCAATATAAGTAAAACACAAAGATGCTCGTGTATATATGAATACAAAAAATAATAGCCTAAAAAGCCACACAGAAGGTACTCAATGACCTGACAGCAGCCAGAGCAACAAGAGAATAAAGCATTAAGGGCACGACAAGATTGCAGACAAACATCAACGTCACCGTTTAGGTAGTTGTCATCACAGGGTCCACAGCATGTCCGGTCATCGCACAATTAAAGAGGAAAACATAGTGGCGAACTGTAAATTTGCCCACCACAAAGAATGCAGTGCCTAGCAAAATGATAGGGTCATAACCTCTTTTGATAAACATTTTAACAAGTTTAACAAAGATAGTATGAAAGTGATCATGGCCAAGGATCTTACGAAGTTTGTAAATCACATAACCATAGAAGTCAGGTTGTGATAGTCCTTGCGGCAGAAGAGTTCTTAAATTACTTTTTTTAATTTGGAAAGACGATCAGGGTTACTATAATAATATTTTGCAAAGGTTTTACGAAGTTTATGGTAACGGTAACCCTGATGGAGGAGCTTTTTAGTTATACAAAGACTACGAATATTAAAGTCCTCAACTCGAGTACAAGCTCTAAAAAAACGAATAAGTTGAGACTCTTTAGGATAGATAATATTAACCATAATTGAAAAGAACGGATTTGCTGTTTAATGTTTCATCCAGATACCGATAGTTGTCATTAAAGTCTTCAATTACATCTGCCTGCGTATCTGGTGAAAGACTCAACATAAGATCTCTTCATAGCAATACAAAATCAAATCTGCGGCAAGAGGTGCACAGTTCGTATCCAGAAGGATACCAACAATTTGTCTGTATACGGTATTTCCCTATCTGACGAAAATAGTATCTAAAAAGTGCTTTACAAAATTCCTGGCAAGTCCACATAGTGTAATTATCTAAACTGCCTTGAGAGCAATAAGCTTGTGTTGATAAGGTGATGTGGTAAGGTTGTATATAGTGTTGAAATGTCATGAATATGTACAGATCAAACTTGAAGTTTTTTGCAAATATTATCAAAAATGTCTCCTGAAATTTAAATTCACAGAAATAAATTAATCCCAGAGTTGTCATAAGCTGAAGCGCAATATTGTTGACTTATTATATATATGTTTACGTAAGGCATACAGAGTACCTGCGTATATATAAATAATTGACTATTTTGCTACTCCTGTAATGTCATATAATCGAACATTAAGCCGTGTAGCATATGTAATTGATGTATGGCTAATCCGTTTGCTTCAGACCGTTATATGCATTGTACGCCGCTTTGTCCGATTTAGTATAGTGTAGTAATTCTACTTCTACAAGTGTTGGAGTATAACCATCGTCTGGAGATTCCCCCATTACATCTACGCATGCGCAGAGTTTATTGTCGTGAAGTGTGTCTTCCCAATTCATCAGTTCTAGCTCGCAAACCAACCAGAGAAGTCACATGTAAACCTACTTGTCAAAGTATGAAGGCCTCCGTTCCGGACCCCCAAACTGTGGTGAGTACATTACCGTGATTTTACTATACTACACATACATATTTCTGAAGTCAACTGCGGATAATTCCCAAAGAAAGGTTAAACTCGTTAATTTTTATGGTTAACATATCTCATGTTCTCTGATTAACTGTAACTGTGAATTGTGCATGGTTTGTTTGCTAGTACTTTGAAAGCATCCTTGATTGTCAGAGGGTGTTACAGGGGTGGAGGCGATCTGCAAGAATATATGCGAAGATACAAATGCAAAAGAAGAACAATAAGTGCATACGTTTTACATAATATGTGCGTATTGTATTTTACATGGTAACATTTATTTCTAGCTGTATATTCATGTGTGCTCTTCATTACATCAATACTTATCCGAGTATAAGTATAAGAGCTAATACATATTAAAAGACGAGATGGCATCTTTATGAGAGAGCTGGAGACGTTGGGAAACATGTCACGTCACTTAAACAAAATCAATCGATGCTGTAACGATGTTAAAGGTGATAGGTAATATGCCAAGTTACCTAGCTGTAACAACGTTGTGCGCAGTGTTTTGTAGAAACCAGTGAATTAATTAAACGACATAATTATTTGCTTTTATATAGAGTTTGATAACCAGTGTTTTTGAGATACGGGAAATATCTTCCGAGGTATAGAAATGTTCCCGAGGTAGAGAGATGGCCCCGATATTATTAGTTATTAGTATTCTTGACAGGGGACATGGGCTCACATTCCCTGCCTGGAAATTATATTCACCCGAGCCGTTAGGCGAGGGGGAATATATATTTCCAGGCAGGGAATGTGAGCCCATGTTCCCTGTCAAGAATCCTAATAACGAATTTGTCATACTTCAAAGTTGTAACCATTTATTTAAGAAAAAAAACAGCCAAAAACACGATTTCATTTTTATTGCGCCAATTTCCCCGTAACGTGCCTCTAACTAGACGTTGTTTACTTTCGTGACGTCATCGCTCTAACGTCTTAAACTTGGCGGATTTTTTAATAAAATAAACGTATTTTGTCACTATGTTAATGTTTTATTATCTGTAAAATTGCCAAAAAAAATACACTTACGATTTTTCAGACTTTTACGCACAGTGGAAAGCGCAGAAAAGCGATAGGAAGGAAACAATCGGCGGTTTCCAAAACGAATCGGCAACGTTATCGTCGCCATTTTGTTTTTGTGTATTTGAGTAATGGGGTACCTACGGGGAATTCGTCCTATGTTCACGTCTCGAGACGTAGACATGGGCTCTACGGCGCATTGACCAATGAAATCCTGAGAATTTTCTTTGCAGTATGACAAAAGAACGAATGCGGAGCACGAGTTCTTATATCGGGGCCATTTCTCTACCGAGGGAGATATTTTCAGTATCTCAAAAACACTGTTTATTAAGCTATATTTATTACATTTCTATGCGTGAAAGATCGGGATTTTTCAGTGCAAGAATATTCATAATCGGTAAATATTAATAACTAACTCAGAACACAATAATAATTAACGTTGCTAACTTAGAACACAATAATAACTAACGTTGCGACGTTGAGTTGTGACGTCAACCAGTCTCCTATTACTTCAGGCTGCGTACAGCTAAATATAGCCTGACTTAAGCCCCGCCTTTTGTTGTATACGATTCAGTACAGAAGTGAAAGTTCACAGAGGTCAGCAGATATAACTTTGAAATATTCAATATGCATTTTCAGGAAGGATA
The DNA here is from genome assembly GCA_037043455.1 of Cyrtodaria siliqua. Lineage (NCBI taxonomy): Eukaryota > Metazoa > Mollusca > Bivalvia > Adapedonta > Hiatellidae > Cyrtodaria > Cyrtodaria siliqua. The sequence goes on from JAWPHD010012783.1 coordinate 17,910, forward strand.
AACTATAGGTAAAATAATCCCCATCAGCTAGGATCATTAAATTAAATAAAAAAATATTTTTTCATGTTTTTGAAAATTTAACATCCATTGAAATTGCATGTCAATATTCAGTGCGGATTCAATAGTGTTTGTAAACACAAACATGTGCAGAGAGGTTGAGCTGGAAAAGTTGTCTTTTTCACACTTTCAAAGACTTTGAAATGGAAATATCTATGAAATAAGGTAATTTAAAGAAAATCTGGTGTATAATTCTTGAGATATTAGCTAACAGGTGCCAAAGGAGGTCTATGGGAATGTATTTAGTTTTCTGCAACCTATAGGCTAGATTCTGTATAGGGTAAAAGTGAAAGTAGACATACTTTTTTTCTAACACAATGATTTTAAAGTGTGAGAAATGTTGAATTATGGTGTATTTTGACTTTTTTTATAACTCTTTTCATGGTTTTTAAATATTTCAAAGTTTTATGATGCAAAATAGGTATTTTAAATTCTTTTATTAATGGTTGTGGACACAAAATTAGCCATACCTGACACCTGGTATACACAATTGGCCTGTGATGCACATGTTTGACACAGTTAAAGGTATATCTAGTAAATTTTACTCATTTCTGAGGGCTTTGCATACATTGTTTGGCAAACATGTCAGTAAGCGACAGTCTACATCTGTCCGAAAAGATGTCGAAAAGCCGCTTATGTCTGTTTTGAAAAAGATGTTGAGATAAACTCTGACTTTGAGTTCATCGCTTCGATACGGTTAGTGTCGATATGCAAATAGGTTATGCGGTTTAATACATTTTTACAAATTAAATTATTTATTTGGCAAAAAATATGACCTTTTCTATGTTTTTTAAAAGTTTTTCCTACCCCACCCCCTTCATTTTAATGAATTTTCATGGATCTGTACTTTAAACAGTGCTTATTGGCTGCATGGTTGCATGAAAATGACCTATAAAGATGCTGCAAACAATATCTAATACAAAATACAATAAATAGCACAGTTACGGGCAGTCTTGTATAATGAGCATATTGTAAAACATGGCATGGCCCTAAAAATGGAGTTTGGGAGGATAGTCTCAGAATTATTTTTTGTCATTTTTAAACTGAAAAGTTGCATTTTCTTGATGGTTTCACATATTGAAACTGCTGAATAATGTTAATTAATTCATTTGAAGGCAGATTTTGAAAATATACAAAAACAGTGGCATTTCTATGGTAAAATCTGCTATTTTGACCCCTGAAAATCACAAATATCATTTTTGAGTAGACATTATTTTCAAGATAACTTCAACTGGTTAAAAATCAAATGTTGTTGATGAAATCAATTTAAAATCACTTTATTTGAAGCAATAGATTGGAACAGTTGTCGAGATATGGCATTTTGAAGATTCTGGATTTACGCGTAAAAACCGAAGAAATTTTGCCTTAGCCGAAGCTCTTTTAAGCCCTCATATTTTGTCGAAAAGGAGTTTTTTCTAAAAAAGAATGACATAATTTTTCTCAGATTGAATGTATCAAACAATTTAGCCAGAAAAAAATACCTTCTGTCAGGTCTGAATGTCTCTCTATAGGCTGCGTACAGCTAAATACAGCCTGACTTAAGCCCCGCATTTTGTTGTGTACGATTCAGTACAGAAGTGAAAGTTCACAGAGGTCAGCAGATATAACTTTCAAATATTCAATATGCATTTTCAGGAAGGATAAACTATAGGTAAAATAATCCCCATCAGCTAGGATCATTAAATTAAATAAAAAAAATATTTGTTCATGTTTTTGAAAAATTAACATCCATTGAAATTGCATGTCAATATTCAGTGCGGATTCAATTAATGTTTGTAAACACAAACATGTGCAGAGAGGTTGAGCAGGAAAAGTTGTCTTTTTCACACTTTCAAAGGCTTTGTGATGGAAATATCTATGAAATAAGGTAATTTAAAGAAAATCTGGTGTATAATTCTTGAGACATTAGCTGACAGGTGCCACAGGAGGTCTATGGGAATGTATTTAGTTTTCTGCAACCTTCACTGCGTCAACAAAGCGTTGCTGACGTCGACGTCATTCGCCGATAACGTTCAATATAGCGAATATTTGTTTGCAAAAACGTAATTTAAAATGTAATAAACAGATTATTTAACTGCTGGGATCGATTATTGGGTACTCCTTCACTTGATGGTAGACGTGCTTTGTTTTTTTTACTCACTCGGGTGCGCTCGTTCGTGAAAAGAACCACACGTCTACCACTCGTGAAGGATTTCCCTATAATCGATCCCAGCAGTTAAATAATCTCTATATATAATATTTATATTTCTAATGATTCACGCCTTTTTACACTAGTTTGCACGAGAACGCCAAGACGTTACGTCATACAAACAAAACAAGTGGAACCGGAACTCTTCGTTTATTTCCGTAATGGTTATTCCCTAGTGGCGGAATCTGACAACGACGTCCTTAAAACAATCGGAACGTCATTTGCGTCATTTGGCGTTCCCGCCACTGAGGAAAAGACCGAGCAATGTTCCGTACTGGGAAATATCTCCCACTGGGAGATATTTCTCAGTAGAGCAAATGAGTAGATATAGCTTTTCTATTCCCAGTATTTCCTATACAAATCACAGACAAATATATAATATATTGTTTTATTAAAATATTAAAATATGTATTATTGTTTCTGGAATCATACTGATTTATAAAGCGCTTGTTTCTGGTGTCTTAGATTGATGCAATGCTTGTTTCTGGTGTCATGGATTGATAAAACGCTTGTTTCTGATGTCATGAAACGCAATACGCAAAACATAATCTAATGGATGAAACGCAGTACGTAAAACATAATCTAAAAAAATGCATATGTAAAGGTTCTGCACATAATACACGTATACATATCCGAGATTAAAAATCAATAAGCTGACCTTGTCACAAAATGTCACGGGTAGAGCGTATTGGTCGTTCATAGCTCTTGTAAGTTATCGGTTACACCCAAAATCTATTGTTCGAGTTGAAACAATTTCACAATATTCATGATCTATTCATGTAACACGTAAAAGCGTGCACATTTTAAGTGGCCACCAGAGAGGCCGTGTCATAAGTTTAGTTTTGTGCTAATGCATGTAAACGTATAGGTATATTTTCCTTAAACGGCAAAATTGAATAAGGGGCCTCTCGTGTAGATTCAATACTGCAGTTTGTCACGGACTGAACGGGGGAAATAATGATTTGGGCGTAATGTTTGCTATAAAACCCATTGTCTTCTAGCTCTCGCCGGGATCATCGATAGTACATTGTTTGAACAGAGATTGGACGGCAAATTTCATAGGCAACATGTGGTTAGTAGTTTTATTAAACTTTTATCGTATATTTGTATTCAGTGGGCGGCGCCATCTTGTTTGGCGGTTACGACATCCGGTTAGCATTGGTGTTTCTCAAACATAACTTTAGACTAGCATATGATTTTGAAGTTACTTTATTAGATGTAATTATTGTAATTGATCATTAATTGTAAAACAATATTAATTTGATAACAGTGGATAATAGGTGCATTAGTTAACGTTGGCGTATAACTCGGTGATTGTAATACACGATTGTTAACATTAGTTAACAATGAGATGAGTGACAAGAATAAATGCGTGCATGCATAACTCAGTGAGTGTAATATATGAGTAATTTGATCATGTTTATATTACATGTATTAGGGGCATTGATTAACAGCGACGTACATAGCGTATACATGGCGTTGTAGAATATGTATACATTGCTACTCATCATTAGTACAGCTTACATATATTGATTGAATAATGATTTGTTTGGGTAATGGTAATTATGCAAGATTGTTATGTTTGTCAACCGACATCTAAAACGTATGTATAATTACAGCCTAAGCCATCCAGGGTTGGAAATAAGCCATCCAGGATATAAGCCATCCAGGGTTGGAGTAAGCCATCTAGGTTTGGATATCCAGGAGTGGAGCTAAGCTTCCACGAATAACGTTTACAAGCGGTGGAGACGGTCCCCGTACCTGCGCAGCCAGGTTTTTCTAACGACAATCCCCGGGACACAAAGTGGGCCCGTTACCAGTCCTCACTGGAGGAATATCATTCACAATCTCAGTGGAGATTAACTATCATTGCAACGCGTCATCAACCCTTACAGAAGGCATTTGATGACAATCATCCATTGAATTCGCGCATCATCATCTCCATGAGCTCTAGCGCATCACAGTTATCGCGCTAGATCAACATTGTTATAGCTTTAACAACACTTTAGTGTCTTAGACATTCAGTATTTATAACAATATTAAAAACGTCTTAAACGTTCAGGAGAACATTCTTTTCATAGTTCATTTGTGTATTCGCTTGTTTTTTTAGATATTTGTATATATATTAAACATATTTTAAAAGTTGCATTAAACTTATGTAAATGCATTCACCGTCATTGATTCTTTCCTGAGTTAGCCCAACCACTAAGGTCATCCTGTGACAGACCTGGATGATTAATTTATTTTATAAACAGCTGTTACATCAGTTTTAAACAATATGTTTGCTACTTTGATATACAGATCAAACAGACACGACGAAAGCAATTCTGCAATAGGAACAATTATGTAATCTCTTTATCAATACATGTCTTTTGTGATTATAAAGCTACACAATCCATATTCAATGATGTAAAGTGCCACAACTGAACATATATGTATGTTATCCTTGCTTTGCCGTATAGGGTATCAGTTTGTGGTTTTATTCCTGACTTCATTGACACGATTTGGGAGTTTCAACTCGTGTATCTGAATTGAAGAACTGACTGAAACGCGGTATATATCCCAGTAGTGTAACGAACTGATAAATACATACGCATAGCTCGGTTCAATTACTTTGTCTAATACAACACACACCAATCATGCAATATAACTGAAACAATGACTCAAACATGAGAAAATGTACTAACCTAAGTATAGTCCGTTTATAAATTTGCATCAGTGTCATTAGATATCACACAATTATTTATTAATTAATACAAACAAATCACACGAAATATTATTTTGAAATTAAAATACTCTATCAGAGTCTTAAACATAAATATTTCTTTTATAAAAAAATAAATGTTATTGATGTAAGCGATTATTCAGAGCGCAGCGTCACGGTATTGACTGGGTGAAAAGTACTTCAATTATAGAAGAGAGGTTTTCTTGAGGCGCGTGCGATGTGATGGAATCTAAATTAAGAATGTGTGTGTTGGACATATCTTCTTCTTTTTCATCCTTCTTCCAATTAAGAGCTGGGTTCTTGATGGAACGTCAAATAGCTCTGCGGGACTACGCATGGTGAACTGGCACAACCATTGTCCCAATGGGTTAACTGCAGGCTTTTAAGGAAGCCTTCTATCGACCCTGACTCTGCAACATGGGCTGGTATGGCATTCCAGTCTACGATGGTTCTTGGGAAGAATGTCTGTCTGTAGACTTCGTTGGTGATTTTTGACTGGTAGAACTTATGTCCGCCACGGGTTTTCTATCTCCACTTCTTAGGAAATTGCTCTTGTCAATATCTACCAGGTCATGTTGGATTCAGTACGGTATGCATAGCCTATTGTCTTGTCGTCGTTGCTGCGCAGTGAGTCCCACTCTAGGTTCTTGAGTATATAGGTCACACAACCAGGATTCCGCATTGAATAGTCGTTGATGACATCTGGCGGCTCGTCTCTGGATCTGTTCTAGTGAGTTTTTGTGATGTTGGGTCGTCGGGTCTCATATAGTCGAAGCATACTCCAAAATATGTGTTATGTAGCTCGCTTCTTGTACTGGTCTGGTGTACTCCTTCAGTTTGCGTCTAACGAATCCCAGGGTCCTGTTGCCTTTGCCTATTACGGTCTCAATGTGTTTGTTCCAGGAAAGGTTGCTGGATATGGTGACACCTAGATTTTTGCTGGACTCTAGTGTCTCAGGTGTCCGTGAAGCATGTATGAGGAGTCTATGATTTCTTCTTCGTTGTTGATGATATTCGTAGCACATTACACTTGGATAGGTTGAAGACAGATAAAAATATCGGACAGGGAAAGCAGCATTCAAGGACGACAGTCAACCACAAAACACAAAAAACAAACACGCAAACAGACAAACGAGAAGGCAAAAGTAATAAAAAATGCAAACGACATCACAAACACAAAAGGGTTGACAATAGGGCTACCGCCTTGGAACGGTCAGTGGCAACAAAGGCCACTGGGGGTTAAACCGGTTCTAGGGTGCACCAAACATCACACTAACCCTACTGTCATCCCATTAAAACAGGACAGTGTAAATAAAGAAATCCCCGCCATGATATAATCTCTAACCAGCAAGGCAGCATCAATAGGCAATATAAGTATTAACACAAATATGCTCGTGTAAATATAATACAAAAAAATTAATAGCGTAGAAAGCCACAATGAAGGTACTCATTGACTTGGCAGAAGCCAGAGCAACTAGAGAATAAACCATTAAGGGCACGACAGGAAAGATCATAGACAAACATCAAACGCCACCGTCCCAATGGGCTTTAGGTAGGCGTCATCATAGGGTCCACAGCCTGTCCGGTCATCGTACAATTAAAGAGGAAAGCATAGTGGCGAACTGTTAAAGGGTCCACCACCAAGCATGCAGTACGTTGCAAGATGATAGGGTCATAACCTCTTTTGATAAACTTTTTAACAAGTTTAACAAAGATAGTATAAAAGTGATCATGACCAAGAATCTTACGAAGTTTATAAATCACATCACCATAGAAGTCAGGTTGTGATAGTCCTTGTCGCAGAAGAGTAGTTAAATTACTTTTATATTTGGAAAGAAGATCCGGGTTACGATAATAAAATATTGCAAAGGTTTTACTATGTTTATGGTAACGGTAACCCTGATTGAGTAGCTTTTTAGTTATACAAAGATTACGAATATTAAAGTCCTCAACTCGAGTACAAGCTCTAGAAAAACGAATAAGTTGAGACACATATACCCCCATAAGAAGTTGCTCGGGGACATCCCCATCCAAGTGGGGGTAATTAACAATGCCAAAATTAAAATCATCTCTCTTGTCATAGATTTTGCTAATTATTTGACCATTTTCAATCGAGAGATCTAAATCAAGAAAAGAAGCATTATTATCAAATATATTAGCTATATTAAGCTGAAGTTCTTTAGGATAAATATTATCAACCATAGTTGGAAAGAAAATGTTGTCAATGTTCAGTATGTCATCCAGATACCGAGAGGTGTCATTAAAAGCTTCAATAACATCTGCCTGGGTATCTGGTGAAAGACTCAACATGAAATCCCTTTCATAGCAAAATAAAAACAAATCTGCGACAAGTGGTGCACATTTCGTAAACATAGGGATACCAACAATTTGTCTATAAACGGTGGTACCATACCTGAAGAAAAATATTATCTAATAGGAAGATGAGTGCTACACAAACTTCATAGCAAGTCCACATAGTATAATTGTCTAAACTGCCGTTAGTAAAAAAAAAGCTTTAATTGTATTACATGCCAAAAATGTAGTATTTTCTCTAGCGAATGTTTTTTGAAGTTCATAAGCCATATATGTTCCCACTCTTCGAGGTCCTTCTGCAGTTGATCGCAATCATTAGTGTTGCGTATTACACGGTACAACAAGCTGTCATCGGTAAATAAGCGGACGTCTGAGGAGGTGCAGTCAGGTATATCGTTGATGTGTCAGGAAGAGTATAGGTCTTAACACTGTACCTTGTGGACTCCTGACAGTACATCATCTTGTTGATTTGGCTCCCTCCAGTACAGACTGTTGTTTACGGTTGGTGAGGAAATACTGTGTCCACCGTTGGTACGGTCTCCGACGCCGTAGTAGTTCAGTTTATATAGGAGTCTGGGGTGTGGGACCTTGTCAAACGCCTTCTCGAAATTGAGTAGAATTATTTCGACTTGATGCCCCTCAGCTAAACACTTGGATGTGGTCATAAGTAGTTGGCTGACGCATGATATGCGCTTCCTGACGCCATGCTGAATGTAACTTAGTATATTGAATTTGTCGTAGTGGGACAAAATACTGCTGTGAACGATATGCTCCAGGACTTTGCATGTAACACCCTTCTTAAAGATAGGTACTACATTGGTATCTCTCTTGGGGAACTTCGCCGGTGTCGAATGAATATTGGTAGAGCCTAGTAAGTGCTGGTGCTAGTTGGCGTCGGCTGTGGCTTGTAGAAATCTTGTGGATATTCCATCTGGTCCTCAAGCTTTGTGGGTATTCAGCTCCCGAGGTAGTGTTTGCACTCTATTACAGCTAACATCTATATCGGGCATGGCAGGGTGGTTGCGAGGACCCTTGTTATGGAGGTCGCCACCACTGTCCTTGGTAAACACCCATCTTTATTATTCACTGGGGCTACTCCGGCTGATTCCTGTCCGATGCTTTTTCCCGAACGACAAAAATGTGATATATGGTGCTATAGAATCCGCAGCGTCCAAACGCAATGGCATCGTAGGTCCGCACTGTACTACAAACAAAGAGCAATATTTAATTAATTATACAATGAAAAAGACAAAATACAACAAAAAGGTCGGTGAAGACAGTGCTACCGCCTTGGAACGGTCAGCAGGCAATAAGGCCTACAGGTTAGCTTGAATCGATTTTATGTGTACGCAGTCCTCGCTATTATCCTGTCTTCAATGCCCAAATAGACACGACACATCCAGAAAAACAAACAAAAGAAACACTAAGATGTTGTTGTAAAGCTATATAAAATACAAAATAAGAAACATCTGAGGATGTATCTAGAATTGTACTGAACAACCATAGCAGTTGCAGCCAAAGAGAAAACCAATCTAGGGTACGACCAGAAAACCCAAGGGGTTGTCCAGACATCGCACAAGGAAAAAGTGAAGCGTAGTGACTGACTGTAGAGGTGTCAATCACTAAACATGCAGTGCGTTGTAATACTAAAGGGTCATATCCTTTTCTGACGAACTTCCTGATTAATTAAATAAAGTGGTCTGGAAACACGCCAGATCCCTTTTACTTTCGACGTTTATAGACCACATCTTCATCAAATAAGAGTTGTGAGTCGCAAAAGTGTTTTAAGGTTGGTGTTGTACTTCTCCAGTAGATTTTCGTTGCGGCGGTAGGCTTTTGAGAAAGATCTACGTAGTTTGTGATAACGAAAACCCTGCTGAACAAGTTTACTTGTAATAACTTGATTTCGATCATTTCATCGCAAGCTCTAGCATTAATACAAGCTCTAGCAAAACCTCTTTGATTTCTCTGTGTAAATGTGGCTGACTATATATTGCATGTATTGTCTATCTATATATGTGTTCTTCTTATTTCCCAATGTACTTGCTGAAGCCATGGATGAGTAAATCTAGCCGAAGTCATCTTTTTTGATACTCGAAGATTGATAATGTCAAGTGTGTTCTTATTCAAGTGCGACCACATGCATTCACTATTACTAAAACGACTTTTGATGAATGATTCAGTGAAATGGTAACGTCTTTCTTTATATATGAGATGTCTGCACTTTTCCGAAGGAATATTTGCCGCTTTACTGGTTTGGTCTGCGTGCTTGGATGGTGGTATCGAATAAAAGCATATCATGATCACTGTTTCCAATGGATGGTATTGGCTTGCATCTTTGCTTAAAGCTGGAAGGACTGGTAAGGATCAGATCTTGTCTTTTCTAGTGGGAAAGTCCACAAGTTGTTCAAGGCTGTTATAAATTTTGCAGGGTTGTGTGTTCCAGTGACTGTCAGGTTAGTCCAGTCAATATCTGCAATGTTGAAATCTCCACCGACGATTAAAACTCTCTTCTTTGTGGTACTTTTCAGTAATCGAAGATTTTCTGTCATCTGGTTGAGATACTCACTGCCCGTACAGTTCGGTGGCCTATAATATAAGATGCTATGGTGATCTCCAGTAACAAACCCAATAGCTAATAACAGTAAGTTCGACTCTAAATCCGGAGATACGGGTTCGTGCCTTACTGACCTCATTCGGTTACTGCTTGTCATTTGTTTCTTCAAAAGTTACGCTAGGCAAATCTCAGATTCTAGATCGGCACCTATTGATATATACGGTTCCTGCTTTTCATTTTAATCTTATTGAGGTATTTTATATGATCACATACAAAATAATTTCTCACCGAAGTAAACTAAATCATGTACAGTGTGCTAAACACTTTTCAAAATATACTAAACGGAACATACAACGCTTCCGATTTTTAAAAATATATATTTGCTATGTTCTTGTAACAAAATTTCGTATGTGTACATTTGAACAGTATTCCACAACCAATTGTGTTCGATTAATCTTCGGATGAGCTATTTTCAAGTACGTGCAAATCGACTTTTTGTTTTATTAACATAACCGAAGTTTATGTAAATAGATTGGAATTTGAAATGTTATACACTGGGGCGTTCCTATAAGTAAAATTTACTGTTGTAAGCACGGTACACCTACTGGACACTTTGACGAGTAAATATACATTTACATGTACTTGCATTAAATGGACCGCATTTGGATCGAATATTCATGATTGCAAGCAAAAGCATGGTCCGATTTAAGAATCGTGATCCTAAAGCGTTTCATTAGCGATTTGTTAACGATCCAAAAGAAACCGGCATGCAATCATGCGACCCTAAAGCGATCCATTAAAACATTGTAATTTACAAAGTGGTTTGGTATCGTCCACTCAAACATTGCTACTTTTTAGCTGGTCAATGCATGCTTTTTTCCACCTGCTGTATTTAGATTTCGTCATGTAGCAGTAAAAGGTGCTATGTGCCTTCTTTGTTCATATACTCATAGCACATTTTACCTCTAAGGTGACGATTTAAACAAAGTCTTACTAGCTTCTAGTAGATTGTTTATTGTTTAACATTGTATTTGAAAACATTAGCAAACTGTATTGTGTGATTGGAGTTGGACACCTGCAGAAGGCCAGTCTGAGCTTGATCAAACTATACCACACTAATATGAAGAACCATTGAGGGTAGACACCAGTTAATGTCAAATACACGGAAGTATTATTTAAACACGGTTTTGCTAAGCACTGTTTTTTTTTTATAATTTGTATCTTCACTCTTCTTTGAAAACACATTGTTTATTTTTATGAATGGTGTAATCCCCGACACAGAATGTTTATGAATCTATCAAGATAGACCTAAACATTTTCATTGCTTTGTCCCATTTTGTTCAATTTTGTCCCATTTTGTTCAATTTACATGAATCATTCCGCAGTTATGAGAGATAACGCCATGGTTACTAGTGCGATCTGGCTGGATCAACAATTTTCATCAATTAAGGGGATACTCAGGTGCAGTCTGGCTGGTTATCGAACGTCCGAGATATTTTGTCCATAACTATACCTTAGTTATTAGCTTTATTAGCTTTGGATATGAATTACTCATGTTATTGAGTGGACACTAAATTTCCATTTGTTTGCACTTGGTTGACCTTTGACCTTCGGACACTTCAATGATTATCATGGTAAAAATAAAACACTTCTACTAAACATGGATATGCACTTTTATTGCTCCTGTGTGCCAAAAGAGTTTTAAAACCACATTTCAAACTACCATTCTGCATGCCAGTACTCTGCTGTTGACCGAAATACTTAGAACGAGTAATGCACGATAAATAACTCGTTATGATGTTATACCGTTTGCCACGCTACGATTGTCTCCCTTTCTCAACCAGGATTAATCTTATAGGTAGATTAGTTTCTGCCTAAATAGTTTTTCCAGCCGTTTCCATGGTAAAACGTTAATGTTAACGACCTGTAGACAACTCAAACCTCGTTAAGGTACTAGGAAGCTTGTCTTTTAGGCGTAAGTTTACTTACGTCTAGGTGAATTACACCCATTGCATCACAGGAAGTGTCGGCCTTGGGTATAATCCGCTTAATGGCGGCTAGTAAATAAATCTCTCTTTTCTTTTATATCTTTATAAAAAATGGCATTTTCACTAAGTTAAAGTGTCATTTGTGTTTATATCACATTGTTGATCTAGTTGTTACATTGTTCAAGCTTTGTCATGTTAAAATTGTGAGTTTTGAATTGTTTTTGCTTATATGGAAATGATATATTTGTATTTGAATGAATACAATAGTTTGGCGTCTCAGTGTTTATGTTTTTAAAGGAAGCATTCATTCATGAGACAAGTTCTTTCTTAGAAGATACATGACCCCCACTTTTCTGTAGAAGTTTTGGCAACATATGTGCCATTTCTGATGAGAATGTAAGTTATTCTTTGAGCCTAGATATGAATGATAACATGGCATTTAAATTTTAATTCTTACACAATTCAATGTAAACATCAATAGGCGTGTTACATCTCTAATGGCAGTGGCCACTTTTCAAAATGGAACTATTCCTATTATACAACTCCATCTTGTGGCAAGTTTTAGATTGTTGTTCATCACAGGCATAATCGGTATAAAGCAAGGTACCGTTAATCTGCTAACTACGCCGAGTCCCCACTAACACTGTGTATATACAGTTTTATGAGATTTTGACTGTATAACATTTTAATGTGATAAAATAAAAAAAATAAAAAATAAAAAAAAAATAAAAAAAAATAGTACTCTGCGTTCACAGATGTAATAACGCTAAAGGTAACAATTCCGCTAAAGTTAACAAGTTCAACGCTAAAGCGCCTAACAACGCTAACGCTAAAGGTAACAACTTTTCATGTTAACGCTAAAGGTAACAACTATCTACACTAAAGATAACAAAGTTTCAATGACAATTGAGTAAACAGGTTCTTGCTAGTTACTGTGGCGCTTGATTATACAAGATCGAATATTGATTGTCATTGATTTGTCTTTATTATTGAAAACTAAATCAGATAAGTATACTGAAGCGAACAAGAAACGCAACTCGTGAATTTCCGCTCAATATTGTATGTACAAAATCCTGCTGTTAATCGAATGGCACAAGAAAACACTAAACAACACATAACACATCAAATAGTATTCCTTCAAAGTTTTATTATTGACATAGTACGCGTATGCCATTCTAAAAGAATTATATGAGACTATATGTAAATAAATTTCATTTACAACAATAACAGTATATGACAAATTTCACTTAAGTGATTGGTTCTGGACTGTTGTACCAGCCGTGTCATCAGATCACAAATAGCTGAAGCAATAACCAAAAAGAACCCACCACGAATGTTTTATTACTATCACAACATATATATATCATAAAATAAACTGTTTCAGCCTATACATGCTATACAAACAGTATATTTAATATGCTAAAAGTTGAACAGTCATTGTTAATCGTCTGCATGTGAATCATAACCATGGTACACATATTAGTTTAAAACGCCATTAAAAGTGTCTGCATGGACACTGAATTTTGTAAATAAGCACCTGGGGACAATTTAGTCCACCTTATAAACGCAAGATAAATAAAGCTAAAAAAGCATTTATCACATCAGATTTGACCAGACATGAAATGATTAACAGTAACTGTTTAGAAAATACATGTCACATTCAAATAAATATACACTCAGTTAAAATAGTATTATTTATATAAAAAGAATTTCTAGATTGTAAAATATTAAAACAGGTTTTGGCATATACTCTTATCATTTCCTGATTGGAAAATAAAAACTTCATCTTGTCTAAATCACTAAAACTATAAAAATCAACAGAGACTGTAAGAGCTTTTTTAAATAATATATCTCTATGTTCATTATACATATTGCACTTAAGGGTCACATGCATTTCGTCTTCTACATCTGCCTTACAAAGTGGACACACACGGTTGCTTGTATGTGTGTGTTTAGCTCTAAGGTTTGTATTCCCTCCGGTTTTTAACCAATAGGACATCCTAAATGCATAGACACAATATAGGCTGGAATGGATATATGTGTGTATGTTAGGGGGAGTGAGGGTGCGGGGATGGGTTGGGGTCGCAGGGTGAGGGAGGGTAGACCCAACTCAATAATCTGACAGGGGTGGGCCTAGTGTATGTTTTTCCCCCACTTCCCCCCACATATTTTGCCAATTTATGTTTTGACCCAACACAAGTGATTTTGGCCGGCAGGGCATAACACTAATCAATTACCAAAGACACGTAGATATCGTGTTCATTAAAATATGTGACAAGCAAAAACAAGAGGGAAAAGAAATTATCAAAAATTGAAAATGTTCATTTGGGCACCCCTGCCTCCCGAGTATCTAAAACCTTCCTACGGCACTGTAATGTACGGCAGCAATGATCATTCGGAAACAATAATACCTCTCAAATATATGGTTTATGCATAAGGAACAATTGCCGTAATTATGAGCTGCTGATCCGACCAATATTTGCTTTTCGACTTTCGATGTAAGCCAGTATCATATAAATATATTCGAAGGGTTTAATGTTCAACATGATATAGGCCACCATGTGCTTAAGGCTACCTAACGGAATAAACAAATTGGCTATATCTTGACCATTTAATAACTTTTAAAATTAATGTCTACGAGATAAAGTGTAGAAAAAAAAAACATGTTGCTTGAATAGTAGGGTGACGATGGCCAAAATCGATGGGGTAGGTGGTAACAAAAATAGAACAAAACATGTTATATATATAAACATGTTTGTCATGGTCTAAAGTTTATCCGACAATCAAAATAAATCGGCAAAAATGAGGGCGAACTGAGTAAACCAATATGGCATCTAAGATGGGCCCCATTTTTGTAAAGATTGGTATGGAGCTTATAGGAAGATAAAATACTAAAGGTCAATACAAGTGAATATATTCTTACATAGTTTTAGCAATTTAATACTTATTTTTAACCTTTTAGAGAAAAAAGAGTGTCCTTAATTTCCAAAAGAGGCCAAAATCTAGGTCAGTACTGCAAATTATTTTTAAAAAACGTGTTACAGCCATATCATATTTCATAATGTCTTATATAATTAACCAAAATACCTTTAAAATCTTTTATTAAATTATTAAAAAGGAAGGATGAACTGAATAAAATGTTGCTGTATAATACACCGTGTTACTGAAAAGTAGGATTTCTGCAAGGACGTTTTCGGTGGCGATATACCTAAAACAAAACCAACTTCATTGAATTAGGATAAGTATAAAAAAACAAACAAAAACAAAAAAACAACATAGTCTTTGATGAAAATAATGGTATGGTTTGATAAAGAGACGTACGTTGTGATAGTTATATAATCTCTTCTACACGCGAATTTATTAACGGCCTTTGATAGTTACCATGATGTAATGTGATAAAAGGTGTCAATTAAATATCATGGTAATCGAATTATTTACTCTTCAAATGTGCATGTATTGAATGTAATTACTAAAAAAAGTTTAATTACATCAAAATTCATATTTTGCATGGTTTCCATAGATTAGCAAGTGTTTGCCAAAGATAATCTTTATTATTGGTATAAATATTACTGATTAGTCATGTATTCTGGTGTGTTAAGATTGGTGAATGCCACTTGAAATCTGCCTAAAAGTTTGTCACACCTTTAAATTACCAATTTGAATTGTTACGTTATTTAATGTCATTAATTTCCTGGTCATGTTATTGAGCCCATGTCGGATATTTATTTAATAATGTTGATTACATTACATCTTTATTTGTGATAACTGTTACACAAATTATGTACGGTACAGCACGGATTCTATTTAGTATCCAATTACGTCTGATATATATCTATTTCATGTATGCATGCTAATTGTTCTAATGTATGATGTAAATAAATTAATAAACAGTATCTTTTGTCATTATATACACCCCTCATACACTGATAATATAACGATAATCTCTATTAGATTCGTTACTAAATTATTCATTGCTACTTTCGGTATTCTCCGTACTAAGCACGTGCTATTTTCGTTATTTTTCTGAATGTAGACGCTTGTTTACGTTATAAGACATATGCGCATTAACTTGTACAAGATCAAATCCCTTCAAAAACAGCGTATTTCTTAAACTTAAGTTAAAATCACTTAATGTTTGCCAACGCTTACATGTTATCAATATTTTGTCAATATACGGATCTTTTGCCCATTTACAGCCTTGCAATGGTACTGCTTTTATCGCGTTGTAATCTGGTGATCTTTGGTTTCTAGTAGAAATTCGTTGTTCGCCAGATTTCCCACTACATATGACGAGTTCCTGACGGCATCGTTTAAAAAGACAATGACAAATAGAACAATTATGTGAAATGCAAATTAAAAGATATCCTAATTAATGGGGAAGAGATGTATTTAGGGCTAATGACCATACAATAATTAAAAAATACCCCACTGCAAAGAGTTATGACTTTAAATAATGCACCTGTACCGTTGAATTAGTTTTTTAATGAGGCAAAATAGTTGCAAGCAAAAAGGCCGATATCATGGAAAACATTAAAATATATATATATATTCCACCAGTATCGGTTTTAAGGAGTATCGATGAAATGGATAGACGTAATGGCAAATATTAAAATTTTACAGCCGATGTCGTCTTTAGTAAAACAAACATACAGTTACATGGCTTCATTGCTTCCAATACACATACTTATACAGAAGTACGGATATTAAAAGCGTCCATGTTGTTTTTTTGAGCAGGACGAAAAAAGCTATAATAGCGCGAACTTGTGAGAAACGTGGAAAGAATATTTCGCTTTATATACCATCTCACAAACAGGAAAAATGATCATTCATGCTTAGGAAAAGGTTCTTACAAGTAGCAAGAGTAAAGGAGATTTGAAATATTGTATATAAAACACCTAGCTGAACTTCATGGAGAGGACCAACATTATATACACCAGCCATTGAAAATAGCATATGCCTGTGTAGTTGTCATTGAATCAGAATCTAACCATGATTAGATTAGACCATGACTAAATAGGGAAATTGAATTGAATCTTGTGTAACGGCTCATTAATACGTTGTAGTTTATTTAGAGCCGCCCCAGAGAAAGTGGAATATAGATACAAAAAGCAGCATTCAAGGACGACAGTCAATCACAAACACACACAGAAACAAAGAACACATTTAAAGATGAATAAAAGGCCAAATAAGACATCACAAACAAAAAAGAGTTAACAATAGGGTTACCGCCTTGGTCAGTGGCAAAAAAGGCCGTTGGGGGTTAAAACCAGGTTCTAAGGTGCACCAAACCTCACACTTACCCTACTTTCAACCCAATAAAACGGGACAGTGTAAATAAAGAAATCCCCGCCATAACTATTCTCTAACCAACAAGGCAGCATTAATAGGCAATATAAGTAAAACACAAAGATGCTCGTGTACATATAAATACAAAAAAAAACAATAGCCTAGAAAGCCACAAAGAAGGTACTCAATGACTTGGCAGAAGCCAGAGCAACAAGAGAATAAAGAGAATAAACCATTGAGGGATCGGCAAGACAAGACTGCAGACAAACATCAAACATCGCCGTCCTTTTGGGCTTTAGGTAGACGTCATCATAGGGTCCACAGCCTGTCCGGTCATCGCGCAATTAAAGAGGAAAGCATAGTGGCGAACTGTAAATGGGTCCACCCCCAAGCATGCAGTGAGTTCCAAAATGATAGGGTCATAACCTCTTTTGATAAACTTTTAAAAGTTTAACAAAGATAGTTGATAAACTTTTAAAAGTTTAACAAAGATAGTATGAAAGTGATCATGGTTAAGAATCTGACGAAGTTTGTAAAGGTACCATAGAAGTCAGGTTGTGATAGTCCTTGTCGCAGAATAGTTCTTAAATTACTTTTATATTTGGAAAGAAGATCATGGTTACCATGATACAATTTTGCAAAGGTTTTACGAAGTTTATGGTAACGGTATTCCTGATGGAGTAGCTTTTTAGTTATACAAAGATTACGAATATTAAAGTCTTCAACTCGAGTACAACCTCTAGAAAAACGAATAAGTTGAGACACATAGACCCCATAAGAAGTTGCTCGGGGAACATCCCCATCTAAATGGGGATAATTAACAATATCAAAATTAAAATCATCTCTCTTGTTATATATTTTGCTAATTATTTCACCATTATCAATGGAGAGATGTAAATCAAGAAAAGAAGCGTTAGTATCAGAAATATTAGCATTGTTAAGTTGAAGTTCTTTATGGTATATATTAGTAACCATAGTAGAAAAGAAAGGGTTGTCAATGTTCAATATATCATCCAGATACCGAGAGGTGTCATTAAAGGCCTCAATAACATCTTCCTGGGTATCTGGTGAAAGACCCAACATGAACTCTCTTTCATAGCAATATAAAAACAAATCAACGACAGTTCTTTCCTACAGGGATACCAACAATTTGTCTGAAAACTGTCGTTCCATACCTGACAAATATATTATCTAATAGGAAGATGAGTGCTTCACAAACTTCTTGGCAAGTCCACATATTGTAATTGTCTAAACTGCCGTTAGAAGGTGGTATTATAATTTAGTGAGTGGTAAAATAAAAGGAAACTCAATAGAACTGAATCTTGTTTAACTGCTCATCAACACATTATATGTTATTCAGAGCCGCCCCAGAGAGAATAGAAAGTGGTATTATAACTTACTGAGTGATGAAATAATGACTAAATTTAATTGAATTGAACTGAATCTTGTTTAACGGCTCATCAACACATTATAGGTTATTCAGAGCCGCCCCAGAGAGAATGGAAAGTGGTATTATAACTTAGTGAGTGGTAAAATAAGGACTAAATAAGGAAATTGAATAGAATATGGTTTAACGGCTCATCAATATATTTTAATTATTTAAAGCCGCCACAGATATAAGGGAATGGTACATAGCAGTCCAGGAACCTGACCTGCTGTTATTATCGAATAGAATCATGTGGTTATTTAACGTGTTCGGAGGATAGACTCCGATACACGGTACCGTCCAGTTTACATACATGTGTAGTAGGATTTGGTTTCCGCTCCGGCCATGGTGTCCGCGGATACCAATGTTTCTGTCATATATTATGACGATGTCTGCTTCCAATAATAAAAAAAACATAATATAATTCTAGATAGTATAAATGTAATATAGACCCAAATATATTATCCAAAGATATTACCCAAATAATAATTGATCGATAAGTTGTAAACGTATGATTTATTCAGTTTCAAGTTGCTGTAAGTGTATATGTGTATGCGTGTGTGTATGAGGGGAGTGTGGGTCCTGGGTAATACGTATGATTTCGTAGCTACACATGTATTTGTGTGTGTGAGAGGGTAGGTGGTTGGGTGGGTGGAGTTGGGAGTGTTAACCGAGATACATACCTGTGGCCCTTATCATTGTCAGTACATAATGGTCATTAACCGCCTAATGGGATACCACGGTCAGGTGCGAGATATAGAGTTTAATTAACATTGTTGAAGTTTTCGCACGAGTTTCTATATCGCAAGAATATTTCTCACGAGTGAATTATTTTCCGTATCACGACAAAAATGTTAATTAAACTATATAATATATACTCTGTGATGATTTTTTTTCCTTTCGTCTTTTGACACAAGTATTCCTTCTTCTGTCACTCCTTTGGCGACAGCGCGGAGTAATATCATGACGTCAATTCGTGACGTAAAATCGTGACGTCTATCGTTTAGTTCATAACATTTGGCTATTGTGCTATCTTGCACACTAGGCGAGATGAGGGTACCGACCTCCTTTTCGTACGCCGGATTCCGACCCATATTAGCCAGTATTCCGTACGCCGGGTTGTGGTACGCCGTACGCCGACATCGCAGTTTTTCATACGCGTACGCCGTATTTTTCTCAAAAAATATTTTTTTCAATCCAAAAAATTAAAAAAATGCTAATTTATGTCTCCGATTGCTGGAAATGCCATTTCAGAGCACAAAGGTTTCAAAATTTTCCGTGGGGGGCATGCCCCCGGACCCCACTAGAGAGCTCGGGCCCTTTTAAAACCCCTCTTGATGTAGCAGATATATAGCAAGACAACTATCATATTTATATTAGGTTTAGAATTTTGGTGCAAATTTTAAAGAGTTTGGCTGTGTGTAACTGTCACTTTAACAGTCTATATTTTGTTACAACTGGTATTGTCCATTTTTCCAATGCCGATCAAACATGATTTTAAACTTTTCCACATCTTTTGCCTGCACAACATCCTGTGGCAACTGGTTCTACATACTGACGACTCTTGAGGAAAACTGGTGTAGTGTGAAGGTAGTTCTGCACCTTGGCTTCTCGAGTTTGAGGGAATGGCCTCTGGTCACTGAACCTGACAACTTAAAAAACTGTTCATGTTTGCACTTGTCGAAATTTCGGAGTATCTTAAAGGTCTGTATTGCATCAGCTCTTAATCTTCTGTAGCTAAGAGAGGGTAATTTCCGATTTGCCAATCTTTCGGTGTATGGAAGATCTTTCAGACATGGCACTAGTTTGGTTGCTCTCATCTGCAGTCTTTCAATAGATTCAATATCCTTTTTCAAGTATGGATGCCAAACAACATTTGCAAATTCAACATGCGGCCTCACAAGTGCAGTATATAACCTCACAAATACATGTTTGTCCACAAAACTGAAGGAGTTCTTAATAAGTGACAAAATGCTGTTTGCTTTATTTATCTTTGTTGATATATGCTTACTGAACTTAAGGTCTCTCTCGAACACTACTCCCAAGTCACATTCTTCAGTAACACAAGACAGTTCCCTCCCTTGCATTGAGTATGAATTCTCCGGGTTATTAATTCCATAATGAATGACCTTACACTTGTCGATATTGAAAGACAGGTTCCATTCCTCCGCCTACTGGGATAAATTATCGATATCTTCTTGCAGTATAGCTGAATTATTCGTTGTGGCATATAACTTAGTGTCGTCTGCAAAAATCTTCACGGCGCTGTTGACAATCTCTGGTATATCATTCACATACAAAAGAAACATGATCGGCCCAAGAACACTTCCCTGAGGCACTCCGCCCGAAACTGGTTTCATAGTTGAAGTACTGCCATTTACAGATACACATTGTTTTCTGTCAGTTAAAAAGTCCTTCAACCAGGCTAATACTGCTCCGTCAATGCCGTACGACCATAGTTTTTTCACAAGGCGGCAATGTGCCACCTTTTCGAAAGCTTTAGCCAGATCTAAATATATAGTATCCCAACTATCTCCATCATCAATGAAATTACACCAGTCATTCATCACATGTAAAAGTTGTAGCTGACAAGATTTTCCACTGCGAAAGCCATATTGTTCGTCTGACAGTAAATTGTTCTGCTCGATATGTAATAGTAAGTGTTTTCGTACAATTTTCTCTATCATTTTGCATACAATAGAAGTTAAACTGACCGGCCTGTAGTTACTTGGTTCCGTTCTAGTACCGTTTTTAAAAATGGGAGTAAGCCTAGCTTCTTTCCAAGCTTTTGGTATAGGTCCACTTTGAATAGACTTCCTAAATATAATTGTCAATGGTTTTGCAAATATAGCTGCCATGTTTTTTAGAAGATACGGGTGAATATTGTCCATACCCATTGATTTACTAGTGTCTAATATGGATAGAGCCTTAACAACTTCCTCTTCACTAATGTCAATATCAGTCAGGTTATGATTTACTCGTTTCCTTTCTACATTTGGAATATCATTCAAGTTTTCATTTGTGAATACCGTCGTAAAATAGTCATTAAACACGTCTGCTTTGTCCTGATTTGCTGACACATATTGGTTATCTTCATTTTTTAAACTTGATACACCAGTTTTTTTCGACGTTTTGCTTTTAACATATCGCCAAAATTGCTTGGGTTCACTCTTCACTTTTTGAGATATAGTTTTCTCATAATTTCTTTTTGCCGAATTAACAACTTCATTAACCTGATTTCGTATCACTTTGTAGCTTTGAAAGTCAGCATCTCTTCGTGTTGCAAAGTACTTATTCCATGCGTGACGTTTTCTCTTTATTTGTCTTGTAACATCATGACTCATCCACGGAGGTTTTGGCTTTGATCCTGTATTTGGTTTATATTTCGGAACATGATTTTCTACACAGTTATCATACTCATTCTTAAATAAACTCCACATTTCTTCAAGTTCAAGATTTCCTAAACTATCCCAGTCTACATTATTCCATTCTCGACTAAATCCTACAATGTCACTTTTATGATACAATAACTTCGGGGCACCTGTATTCACTTCTTCAAAATCACAAATAAAGTCAAAAAGTAAAGTAACCTGATCACTACAGCCAAGCGAGGGCAGCACTTTAATATTGTCAATATCCTCTTCATTTTTATTAATGAGCAAATCTAGAGTATTTTTCACTTGATTTTCACGACATCTTGTAAATTCTGTCACATGTTGAAACAAGTAGTTGTCACGTAGACATTCAATAAATGCGTATTCATGATGGTTTACACTATGAGTTGTAGTACATGATTCCCAGTCAATGCTACTCATATTAAAGTCTCCTGTTATTAGAAGTGAATTTCCTGTATCGGTAGCAGTCTTAATGATATGATTAATTACACCAAAAGAGTCAATATCTGATGGGCTTCTATAGATACAGCCTACAATTACTGTCTCGTTGCCAAATCTCCAATCCATCCAAACAGCATCATCATACAAGTTACTCAAAAAGTCATTCTTTTCAATATCAAAAGTGTTTTTGGCATAAATAAGTACTCCTCTACCATTGTCACTGCTAGCAAATGCTTCATATCCGTGTAAGTCATATAAAACAGAAGAACATGATATATTGTCAACATTACGTTTGGGTAAGATTTCAGTGATGAAAATAAAATCCGGGTTCTCAAGCTGCACTTGTAATTTCAATTCATCCAGTTTATTCCGTAACTGATCGGCATTTGTGTATATACATTTAGTAGAATGCTGAATATGTTCAGTATATGCATTAGAAGTACTATCAGTTGTATTAACACTTTCATCTCATGTTCATTCGTTGTGAGTGAAACATTCTCACAGTGACTAGAAATGTCTTCATTCAAAAAAATAACATTAATATCATCAAAGTGACTAGAATTATCTGCATTCAAAATATTAACACTAGAACACATGGATGCATCATCATCCGCGAGATCAACAGTTTTAACGAGATCAACAGTTTGCGAAACTGAAACATTAACAGTATTAACAGGAACTCTATTTACATAGCTACACAAATCATCATTATTACTTCCGAAAAGGTTGCCTAGCTGGCAAAGCCCTAGGGGCCTCCCCATCTCTTGAGCGTTTCCGTTCAACTATTTCACCTCGGAAAATGATAAGATTGGGGTTACTTTCTTCTATTCTTCTTTGGTCAAGTTCTCTCTTTAATCTCATACCTTTCTCCCTCTCCTCCTTTGTTTGGTCTGGGGTGACAAAGATACCATTCCACTTACTTCTGTATTCTTCACCATTCTTCACCCTGAGAAGTTTTGTGCCCCCTAACATCTTGTGCTTCATACCAACAGATTCTACTCCGACTTTCGTTAGTCTTGGCTTACTACCCCTCACACCGAGCCTGTTAAATTCAACAATTTTAACATCACTACAATCTAAGGCACTAAGAATGTCCTTCAAGTTTGCCTCGTCTACTGTTTTTGTACTCTCTGAGCCAACTGGGGCCTCGGGCATGTTGTGAATGATCACCTTACACTTTCTCTCTTCTCTCTCTTTAAACTCTGAGATGGCTCTCTCCACCCTTTCTTCTACCACTTTATCCACGCTACTCATGAAGCCAGCAACTTTCTTTTCACATTCATCAATTTTCTTTCCCAGTTCGACAAGTTTGGGGAGAATACGAGAACATCCATCACAGTTAAAGGGCAAGTTCTTTGAGGGGGGTTCCTTTTTTAAGGCATCATAGAGTTTGTTTGATATGTGACTACATTCCAAGCAAAACCAATAGTTACAAATCTGGCAGTTCATGGACTTCTGCTGCTTCGCAAACACAAATTCACATTGGGCACAACTTTTGTTGTCTTTCGTTTGATCAGCCATTTTTAGGGGAAAATAATACAGCCTGGGGTTGGATCAATACTTATCCTTTACTGATACACTAAAATGTTAATGTTTAAATGAATTTTGCACCCTGATTAAATAGATTTTAAAAAATATTTCTGCTAAAACATCTTTTTCATGTTTCCGTCTTGGAACCGGAACCGGAAGTGATATGTGATCGAGTTTACTGTAACGAGGCATTATAACGTATTGGGTGGAGAAATAATGACTAAATGAGTAAATCAAATTGAAGTGAACCGTCTTTAATGGCTATTAATATTATTTTGACAAGATTTGCGTTGATTTATATAAACGTTAATTAATATAATTTTTAAGTTGATAAGCGATCGTTAATGACGTCACTTAACGTGAATGACGTTACTTAAGTTAGCTGGCGGGGTTACTCGGGAAAAATCAAATTCGCGTATATTGTGACCATCTTTTACCTGTAGGTATGCTATTGTATCGGCTTTCCATCAGTACTAATTTTAAACGATTTAAAAATAAACACCTGATTCCTAAATAGCGCCCTCTGGTGTGTCTATTTTTACGACGATTTTTACCGTTTTCGTACCAGAAATGTACTAGACTTTGGCCAAACGTTAAAAAATCACATCACTTGGAAGCACAATGATGTATAAACGTAATGTAATTTATTTTAAAAACAGCTATATCTCTTTATCGTTTGTGCGTTTATTTATACGTAAGGGGTACCACGCGGCGATTACAAAAACGGGAGGATTTTTACACGTTTTCGCTATTTTACTTAAAAGTTAGCTTGTTGACAGATATTTTATTCTCTACCATCACATTCGTTGAAATTCTCTGCATTGATTGCTGTAAAAATAAAGGAAGGTCTTCGAGCTCGATTTTTATCAAACAAACTTTTAAAGTTTTTAGGAGGTATTAAAATTACGGCGTCGTTTTGTTTTTTTCCTTTAAAATGACGTTGACGTCACGAATTTTGATGCGCGGCGTTTAATTTGTATTACTATTGAGAATTAATTGAAGATCGTGTGTACACACGTTATTGAACTGTTTAATTTTACACGTGCTATTTTAACCTATTTAGTATTTCTTTGCGACCCGTCGTAAACAGCATGTGTTGTCAAAGTTGCTGATTGGGTACGAATGATCTTTGAAATCAAATCAAATATCAAATCAAATATTCTTTGTATTCACTCAATTCATATAAATGACATCATGAGGAAACAAGCAAAGTTTTAGGCAAGAGTAAAATAGCTGCCGAGAGGAAATAGCATATATCTGGGTAGGGACTGGACACGAAGTTTAACATAATAACATATCAAGTCACGGGTGTTAAAAGAATATTGAAAAAAATAATGTTGACGTAAACACGCCACGACCGTTTTGTTTTCTTACCAGACACATTCTTCCCGAGTTTTACCATCAGTTGTTCCTACCAAACATTTTGAATCAAGGTGGGCGACCTCGCTTCTCCCTGTTCAAATATCTTGATTTGCCTTACATACTGATTACAATTCAACTTTGGACTACTACGTGCTAGAAGTATACATCAGCACATAAATACAGGTGAGGGATGCGTGTGCGTTAGCGTGTGCATTACAACAGACGTCTCACTGCTACCATGTGTAATTATAAGATTGCGTTATCAAAGTGAAAAACTCAAAGAAACTGTTCATTGCTACCATACCATTACATGTGCAATTATGAAAAACATATAGGCAGCGAATAAACCCATCGACTACTGTATAACACGGCGGTATTTACGAGAATACCGCATTATAAATGGGTATTATTCCATAAAAAAGGTATTATTCCATTAAAATACAGATTTGCACTTATTCCATTCTAATACTTGCGTTTCATTCAGTTTCATTATGCTCCGAAAAATCCCGGACGTGAAGATCCCGGAAATATTGCCGCATACTTCACTTTAGTAGACTGCTCTACGAAAACGTCATTTGACGAAATAAAACGGCAAGCTTCGAACATTGAAAAATATGTGTTTATACCATTCAAGTTTTTTAGACGTGTTCCCTAGGAATTGAAGTTGTAATGAATGCTTATTGTCGGCTACATGATTCACAGTCTGTTAACCATAGACATATTCTAAAGCCATATAAGAGTCAGCTGCCTTCAGCAGCTGAATAATACATGCAAACATGTATGTTACGAGGCACATTGCAAAACACAATAAAATGATTGGAAAATTGTTATCAGTATGTTAATTCCAGAAATAGTCTGGAGATGAAACATATGAACGTCCAAACACATCATTTTCAAAACTAATGGTATTATTTCTATATATTATTTATAAACAGGAAAAAACAAACGATGTCTCTCAGACGTATCCGTAAAGAATATTAGGAAGCGTCCGCACGATTAACTAGTTGTTTCACGTTTTTGTTGATTCGGTTTTCAATGGATGTTTCTATGTCATGCAGGATAATTATTATTGTTTGCAACTTGTTTCTCTTTGCATCGCCAACTTAAAATGTGACAAACTATGGTTGGATGTGCATGAATAGCTGGAAGGGATGTAGATTCGTGGATGGATGGGTTGATGGATGGATGGACGGACGGACGGATGGACGGACGCACACACGAGTGGTCAAATATGTTCACACATGTGTGAAGAGTTTTTCGCATGTTATAGGAAACAATATCGCGGCTATTCTTATATATGTTCACTTGATCCATTATCGAGATAACAAGGACTATTCATGAGCGATAGTGAAATAAGCTTGCTACGTTCACGCCCCCTAACCTCAGGTTGAGCAGAACTCAATATTCATAAAATCAATAGTACAGAAGTTTAACCATCCTGGAGATGGCATAACTCGAGATAACTCGAGTCTGGACCCAAAACTGTGTTCGAGATAGGAAAATAAAGAGATATATAAAACGAGATGAAGAAACTATTTAACAAAGAACACGGCCCGGAAAAAAAAAAGATATAACGACTTTCAACAGTACATATATCATCGAATGAATCAATTATTCGTTGATTAAAACTAATCAGTTCGATGCAGCCTTAACAATTTTTTTCCAATAAACAATAAACAACATATACAATTCGTTTTCAGCAATCCGTGTTACCATTATGGAAGCGGCAACTTAACCCTTACTCTTCTATATTCAAACTGCTGGTCTTTCCGTAAACTTGAATGATTTTTTTCATATTACATCGACTTTTCGTCTACACCTAGTTCATAAAAAAATAGTGAATAAACAAGTTTTAAAGGTTTTTATATGGCTCAAACCTAAACCTCTTGAAGCTAGTTGTGTTGGGTGAGTTTTGGAAATAACTTTTCTTTCCAATTATGAATTCGATGATAAATATCGTTTGGTTGTTTTTATATGTCACATCATCGACTGAAAATATGGTTAGCAAACTTTCAAAGTTTTCAATGATGTCCAGCAAGTCCACGAGAGCAGTTACATCTGCAATGGCATTATGTTCGTTATACTAGTAGTCTTTAAACAAGTGTTGACTGGCGAAATTTTGGCATGCCAGGAAACACAAGTGTTAAGCACGAGCAAAGGCGGGAAAGTTAAACGGAACAGACCAAAAAGCGGGAATAACCGAAGTCAATCGGCAGTAAACTGATGCAAGGCGAGAGGAGACGTAAATAAACGAAGAAAACCGAACACTCGGACCGGAAATGAAGTGTTAGCAGACGATAGACTGTTTCACTGCGCATGTCCAATAAACAAGAAAACAGTGCCGGTCGGAACAGTTACATAAGAAAACAGTAAGGGGAATAAATATGATAAAAATAAAAGGAACAGTGTGTAGATGTTAGAATTTTTTTATTTGTAATTGTCAACAATCAGAACATATGTATCCTGAAAGATTTGAGCACTAGAAAAACTAGTCATCATGAGACAAAATGAACATGTTTTTAATTTTGGCATCTGTGATTTTGGCATCTGTGTTGTATAATGTTATAATAGGAATATGATAGACATATGAAATAGTATGTGTAATGGATCACTAAATATAATGTTGTTTTCTGATTAGAATGTGAGGAATTGGGAGAATATCATGGTTAGAATATGGAGAAATGATAAATTATCATAGTTATAAACAAAAAGACAACTTAATGATAATATAATAGCAATTGCATTGAAATATTAGCGTCTGTGAAGGTAATCTCAGATTTAGCAATGTAAACTTACATTAGAAGAAAAGCTTTAATGTTAGATGTTTTTTGTTTTTTAATATCGTAGTTCATGAGAATACGTAGCAGTGGAGATGACCTGTTCAAACTCTTTAGAAGATGCTTCAGTTAAAGTTTCATCAACTCTGTTTGATGATTGAAGTGGTGTTGCTTATTTTAAAATCAGAAAGCACCAAAAGAGATACATATATAGCTGTATACACAAACAGTTAATACTATTCAAACACAATTTCCTTTATATTTATCTTATAATTAATATTAATTATTGAACATATGCAAGTTATGTAAAAAAAACAAAAAAAACTAAGGTGGCGCCGCGAGCTTTTGAAAAATCAAGATTGCAGTTTTCTCTTTAATAAAATTTAACATCAGTCAATAATCAGTGACGATACCGATTTGGAACCTGCTGTATTCCTATGCTAAGAACAGACGTATAGACTGTATACCTGAAATTTACATCTAATTCTTGTAGTAAAAACCAGTTAGAACGAGATCTACGCGCATGCGCTGTATCCCTAAAATTGATACGCAATTCAAGTAGTAAAGAACCATAAAATGCCTGTATACCAATTTGACCGAGTCCCGGCATTCTTACTAAAATACAGTTGTTTTATGAACAGTAAAATGACGTTGATACACACTCCAATACCCAGAGCAGCATTCTTAGTCCGGGATAAATATAACCGGAAACCTTGGGGCTCCGGCAATAAGACAAGCGACAGTAACAGGCCACCATTTACATACCCATGTACAGAACTAAAGTACTGGAAAAGTACTTACACCAGGAAAAGTGAGTGGTCTGCCTCCACAACAAAACATCAACCGTCATATATAACCATACATGTGTTGAAAATGAGGAAAAGCACCATACAAACAAACAAAAAAATATACTGAGTATGTGATCATTCGGCACCTGTTCGACGACACGCGAATGATTAACGACGTTGTGTTGTAAACCTGCGACCCCCTTAGCTGCGGGTTCGAATCCCACTCAGACTTGTAACACGTCTCCCCGCGCTTGCAATCAGGACTGTTATTCATTCGATCTTTGGAGATCGCTGAGCCCGATACGTATATTTAGTTATCTTTTGTTTCCTTACTTAATTTTCGATTCGGTGGTTCCACTACTCCGGCCGATAAAAGGCTCTGGGTATTGTTTAACCACTCATAGGATGTGTTGTCTGCTTTTTAATTTAGTCTTTTGACTGTTACTTGTGATACGCAGGCTTCATAACCGCTGCTCCCAAGTAAATTCCATTCTGTTTATTTCGCTCTTCGGGGCATAGTATTTTGTTAGATACTGGGACCATACGCCGGTGGACATGGGGGAAGAAAGGATCTCTATGTCCACCACCATATGCATGCCATCTTCGGGATGGCTAAAAGATGTTCTATTGATTTTGTGAATGTTGAGTTCTGCTCAACCCGGGGCTAGAGGGCGTGAGCGGTAGCTAGCATATTTCACTACCGTTCATGAACAGTCTCAATCAAACCGAGACTGCAATATTTCGTATATGTCGTGTTCGGCCGTTTCCAAAGGTCCACTCTCATACTCTTTTATTAAAATAGGGATTTAGGCTTATTGCTTTATCATATAAATTAACTCTGATATCATTATATAAAGGACAGGTTATCATAACATGCAACTCATCTTCTACCTGAACATTACAAAATTGACAAACTCTTTCACTAATCTGAAGTCTTTCATATCATCCAGTCTCTAGTCTAATTGGTGCTACGCCACAACGCAATCTAGAATAAGCCGACCTATGATTTCTTGGTAGTATTAGTTTACAGTACCTTTCTATTTCAAATGTACTTTTAAATAACTAATAAGTACGTAATGTATTGCCACCAATATTACTACTACCACTTTCCGAGTTAATATTTACATTCCAATTTACTATAAACTGATTTAAAGATGCACTCTTAAAAACAGGATTAATTACACTCGGAACGTAATTAAACTCAAGTTTTGAAAACTTATTGAAACACCAATTTTTACATCTAGAACCTTTACTATTAAAACAATACAAGAATATTCGAAACAAATATTATTGAAACAAATATTAGGCCTATGACTCAATCGTACACAGTAATTTGATACCGCAATTATTTGTCTAACACAAACCGGTTGCCATGCCATGTCTCCTGCCACAGCAGCTGATGGTGTGTTTCTTGTCGTACCCAAAAATAATCGCATTGCTCTATTTTGTACGGCTTCAATACAAGAGTAGGTCTGAGTACCCCATATTGCTGCACCATAAGCTACAATAGACCAAACCAGCGAATCAAATAGTTTAGTATAAACTTTATAAGGCATCCCACCAACTGTTTTATATTTTGAAATTAACAGTCCTAATGCGCGACTGGCTGACTGTGCAACAAGTGAAGCTGTTACATTAAAATAGAGATATTCGTCTAAAACAAGGCCTAAATAAACATATTTATTTTGTATAGATATATCAGATCCGCCACATTTAAATTCAAAAATCGTCTGTGGTTTTGATCTTGGTCTAAAATGCGCAACATTAGTTTTATTTATATTGACTGACATAAAATTGGTTTCACACCAATCATACATTTTGGTATGACATCTCTGAGGCCATGTTCCATTGTTCCCTGAAAATATGACCAAATGTTCCATTGTTCCCCAAAAATGTTTTGCTTGGTTCCCCAAATATATTTTCCCAATTTTCCTTGTTCCTCAAAAATATAACGAATAACAGACAATGTTCCCTTATTCCTCAAAAATAAATGGTCATGTTCCCTTGTTCCCCAAAACCCCTAGGAAACCCTCATCTCCAGTTTATATAACCCTAAACTTTGTTGTCATGCTTGTGATGGTTATATAATCACCGTTTGCTACACTGTAGATAAGGGCAAACAAACAAACAATACTTTATTTTAGGCCTGAAGTGGGCAATAAAGCCAATGCCAATTTAGATTTGCTGCGTTTTTATAATGGCAACATTCTGCCATCCTGTCAACATAATAACTGCATTATTATTACGATAATTTATCATATACTAGTAAGTCTAAAAAATGGTCTTACTGTACTGTACTTTATGCCCGTGACTGCAAGATGTTAGCTTAAAAGGGAAGGAGGGAAGGAGGCAATCTGCAAATTTTCTTTGTAAAATTCATTAAAAAATATAATTTTTTTGCTCAGTTTCAAATAACTATGTTTCTTCACTAAAACGGTACACCGTCTACTTTCATTTGAGTTTCACGAAACTGACGATTGAGGACTTTTGTAAATAGAAATATTAATTCAAACGGGGTTAACATCGCTTTAAGTTGTCATTTTAAATGAAACCGTAATGTCTTGAAAATTGCATTTGAGTTAAAGCAACCAACCCAGCAAATAACGGCAACATTACACTATAAAATCGTTATTCAGAACTCTTTCCAGGTGTTCAGGTCATATACTTATGTATATGTGTGGATTAAAAGTGTAGTTTGTTTCACGGGTTCTTAAAATGCCCGTGATTGTATATGGGTAAAATGAATTATGAATTATGAATTGGTAACTTTTAATTCGACACTCCAGTATTAGGGTGTGGACTGGTTGGCTAAAGCCGTTTATATCGTGTCTATAGAGTTTTGGATTCTCAATATATGTAAGTTATATATATACCTCGTCGTCAGTAGTTTAAGAAACATTCTACATCTGTTGTAAAATGTGTCTAGATATCGGGATATTGACTTTAATATGTATGATTACATAACAAAAACTAGCGGGTTATTCCGGACCTTACATTTCATAAATATCCCTTACCTGAGACTGAACAGATACATGCACCTTCAAATGTAATATATTGAAATTCATACTGCTTGTTTTCATTGTATTAACATTGACTATCCAACCCGTTTCAGATTGTGTCCAGTCCTTTAAACTATCCAGCATGTTGATCTACAGATTGTTGTTTAAGCAACATTGTCTCTGTAGATTGTTTAAATAATTAAATACAGCAGTTTTGTATATTTGTTCCACGTGCGACTATACGCTGTTACAGTGGTTTCGCCGAAGTATTTATTAAGTGTGCGTGTAGTTCTAAGGTTTAACGTCCCTCCACCAACAAACTCGATAAGACGACAAAGAGATGGGCACAATAGAGCCTGGACAGGTATTTATTAAGTATGCCGAATGAATGTTTATATATCTGCCACCACGTAGCTTGGTTAATTACTCTTCATCTTGCAATATAAACCATCTGAGTAGCGATACGGTTTCTACAATGCTGTTGATATGTTGCAGCACTGAAGTCATGTACGATCTGCCTCTTCACCTATGGTAGGAATGTGAGTTCATACATGCTTTTCCGTCCATGGCTGCATAAAGGCATACAGGAAGTAAATGACTGTGGTATTCTGGTGTAGTCAAAAGGAGTTCCCAAATATATTATCCCTAACCTTTTTGGTGATAAAAGGCAATTTTCAGTATTTAAGTCCTGTTTTTCTGGCTGAAATGACTTTATTTTCTTGTTCTGTTCGTGAGAGCTAAGAACCATTTGCATGGTTGTATGATGATTTTATTTATCAACTTGAAAGTGTTGAAAGTGAAAGTAGAACACATGTAAGAGGCGCCGAATGAAAGTAGTTTGTTCGCGGTGTCAACAAAGATAAGAATTTTATTTTCGTATATGCCATATGACTCCTATTATTCTCAGCAGTTTTCTAGAGAGGAAGGTCTCATGACTAATAATATGTAAGTGAATCTTTGTTTGAACTTCATTTTGAAAAATGGCTAACCAGAAAGCTTGGAAAATATTGTACAGGACTCAATGGGATTTGTTTTACTTCCGGTACACCTAAATAAGTGTTTACAAAGGAGTTTTAAAGGATACAATCACTCGTGGAGTTTGAAGAAATAATTGCGTTGCTCCATCAGGGTTCAGAGAGTATACTTTGTATACTCATTAATTCTAAAAAATAAGTTGATTCAGCTTCTTTGGATATGCCGTGCAGGTGAGTTAGCACGATTGTCTTTATAATTCCTTAATTACTGTCGATATCTGCTTCATTAATGTTTTACCCTTGAGGCGTTAATCACGAACTATTTTCCATTATCTATAGATTATACGCAGCTGTATTTATATAAGAGTAAATAGGCAAAACAAAGATTTCCGAACTTGAATGTACGTTTGTGTGTGAACAACATTGTTTTGGTAGATTTATAAACATATTCACAAGTATCCGTTTACTGTTTTTACTCTTCTTTTTTTTTCATTTCGATGTATACGTGATGTTTCAGACCTGTTAACAAATTGGAATCAGATATGTGGTCTGTGCTATATTACGAATCATCTAACGGATGTTAGACGATCTTTGTTAGACGGACTCTTGTTACTTGTTCTTGCTCGAAAAAAAATTATTCCTCAGCTACAGACGTTAGACGGGCAGTTTGCTTGTGCCTGCCCGAACAGCATACAGTTCCTCGGTTACAGACGTTAGACGGTCTCTTTGCTTGCCGAAACAACAAATAATTTCTCGACTAAAGATGTTAGAAGGACAGTTTGCTTGTGTTTGCCCGAACAACAAATAATTTCTCGGCAACAGACGTTGGACGGACAGTTTGCTTGTTTTTGCCCGAACAACAAATAATTCCCCGGCTACAGACATTAAACGGACAGTTTGTTTGAGTTTGCCCGAACAACAAATAATTCCTCGGCTACAGACGTTAGACGGACAGTTTGCTTGCTTGACCGATATATGATCTTATATAAAAGGAGCAGGCCATAACACTCTTTTATATAAGAATCATACAAGGAAAGTTTTACGCAAGCGTAAAATAGCTGCCGAGAGGAAATAGCATATATCTGGGTAGGGACTCTAAAGGAAGTTTAACATAATAACATATCAAGTCACGGGTGTTAAAGGAATATTGAAAAAAATAATGTTGACGTAAACACGCCACGATCGTTTTTTTTCTTACCAGACACATTCTTCCCGAGTTTTACCATCAGTTGTTCCTACTAAACATTTTGAATCAAGGTGGGCGACCTCGCTTCTCTCTGTTCAAATATACCTTGATTTGCCTTACATACTGATTACAATTCAACTTTGGAGCACGACGTGATAGAAGTACACATCAGCACAGAAATACATGTGTTCACATGTAAGGGATGCGTGTGCGTTAGCGTGTGAATTACAACACAGATAAACGTCTCCCTGCTACCATGTGTAATTATAAGATTACGTTATCAAAGTGAAAAACTCAATGAATCTGTTCATTGCTACCTTACATGTGCAATTATGAATACGAGAATACCGCATTATAAATGGGTATTATTCCATTAAAATACAGATTTGCACTTATTCCATTCCAATACTTGTAGTTTCATTCAGTTTCACTTACGGTTTCATTATGCTCCGTAAAAAATCCCGGACGTGAAGATCCCGGAAATATTGCCGCATTCTACACTTTAGTAGACTGCTCTACGTAAACGTCATTTGAGGCAATAAAACGGCAAGCTTTGAACATTGAAAAATATGTGTTTATACCATTCAAGTTTTTTAGACGGGTTCCCTAGAAATTGAAGCTGTAATGCATGCTTATCGTCGGCTACATGATTCACAGTCTGTTAACCATAGACATATTCTAAAGCCATATAAGAGTCAGCTGCCTTCGGCAGCTGAATGAGAATCAGATACCTATGAGAACACATGCATATGTTTATTACATAATGTTTGTTAAAAGTTTTAGTTTTATTGTTTATTGATGTCTCATCATTTGTACTTATAGTGCGTGGTCCAATGGTAAAGCGCCGAACTCCAGATCGGGAGGTCGTGGGTTCGATCCTCGCCGCGGCCACGTTATTTATCCTTGTGCAAGATAATTAATCCACATTGCTTAGTACTGGTTCTACCCAGGAAGCCATCGAGAGTGATTAATCTAAGTTGCAATAACTTGTTTCGCAATCGATGTAAAATAAATATGTTTAAACTAAACTACTTATAATGTAAAACACATTTAAAAATGCACAACATGCCATTCAGTTATTGAATTATATAATATTCCAGAGAATAACAAGATGTTTGGTAGACAAAGTGTTGCAGCTTGTTAGAGAAAGGACAAAACTGTTCTGTTATATTTTTTTTTTATCACTTTACACTTTGTAACACGAAAACGCATATTCTATAAATAATGAAAGTTTGAAGTTTCCTAAACAAAACATTATCGAAACCGTGTCCATTATAATGTTGTTGATCGAGATGTCTACACATGACACATATGTCAATTGAGAAAATATCCAAGCAGAGAAACTGAGAATGTGAGTAGCGTATAATTTTACATTGTATTATACAGTATTAAACAGGCATTAATTAATTAATATTTGTTATTGTAAATTTCACAAAACAGTTATTATGCCCCCCCTTCGAAGAAAATGTCGGTCGGTCGGTCTGTCTGTCGGTCGGTGGTCTAGTTGTGCACCTCATCTTTTGGAAAGATTCGCCTAAGAAATATTGTTGCAATGGTAACAAAACTTGTAAAGGATCACAAAAAAATGCTTGTCTTCCCGATAACTCATGAACAGATGGCACTACTAACTCGAAACTTGGCAGGAATGTCTTTGAAGGGGGCATATATGTTTTACAAACATC
Source organism: Cyrtodaria siliqua (assembly GCA_037043455.1). NCBI lineage: Eukaryota > Metazoa > Mollusca > Bivalvia > Adapedonta > Hiatellidae > Cyrtodaria > Cyrtodaria siliqua. The sequence goes on from JAWPHD010012783.1 coordinate 53,584, forward strand.
TCTTGTTATTTTTCTGTCTGAGTGATAGGTTCTTATTCAGTGTTATAGTTGGCTGTTCTATTATATTGTCTGTATAATATATTTATTTTAAAAGTACATTTACCACCATAGTGTGACTCCTTTAAGATATGTACTAAAACTATAGTTCTATATATGTTGGCATTACATACGTTTACCGATATTCAATATATTGCAATTGTTATAAAATCGCACACATTTGAAGCATACGTTCAACTGTTGACGCTAATATCGGTGGATGAAATACGTATTCTGTATTTTAGATGATGCTGCGTATTATGCGAGAAACCAGATGCAACGCCGGAAAACCCAAAATGCCCCATGAAACCGAACCGAAAGATTTCAGAAAGAGGGCGTTCACACAATTTTGGATATTGCTCGTGATCTTAAAGAAGCCGATTAGCTACCATGTGAACTATATTTTTAGTCAGGGATGTCTAGAAGTTTCATAATCAATAAAACAAGCTGGCATCAGTCCTGTCTTAAGAAATTTGCAACAGACAGACAAGAACGAGCAAATCAAAAGAGACACAATGAAAACGGCTTGAACAATGAGACAATGTAAAACAAAATCAAGACGCGAGACTATCGAAAAGGATACCTGTATCAGTTGCCGTAAATCGGATGGACTCGTAAAGGTTGTTCTGTAGTAGATTATTGTTTGGTTTGTCATGACCGGTTATCATTTTTTATAATTTTTCGGTGAAGAGAGCATTCGATGTTAGCAATCGTTCTGGTCATGTAAGTGTACTCGCTACATCAGGTATTCCAGATCATTCCGTTCTTACCTGGAATATACTTTGTGATGAAAATATTGAACATAGCTTAACATCTGTGGTGTCTAAAGACAGTCAGAGGTTTGTTAAGTTTGACTTGAATTTTGTTACAAGTGATACTTTGAGTAGCAATGCTATCTTGTGACTAGTATTATTGCTGACCTCGAAGTGACTAGTATTATTGCTGACCTCGAAGGCAGTCTGCGTACTCAATCAGATATTGACACCGTTTATCATGGCTGGTGTGATCTTGTTAGGAATGAAATGTACGAAAAGGTGCCGTACAAGCTTAAGTTTAGCGTAAGTAACAAAAGAAGGCGGGTTAGAAAGCCACGGTGTAACGATTCACTTACATTTTCATGGAACATTGTGTGTGAAAGTGAGACACTTTGGTTAAGATGTAAGGATAAGTCCTTAAAGTCAAGACTTAAATCTGAATACTGTTCTTTTAGAAAACGGTTTGACCGTGAAGTACAGAGATTAAAGCATCTATATTGTTAAAATTGCAAAGTGACATTTAAAATGAAGTGAATATTGATCAAACTAATTTTTGGAAAACGATAGGAAAGATAGGTGTTGGCCAAGTTAAGGAAAGTAATATTCCAATGGAGGTACTTTTGACAACATGTCTAAAGATGTTAAGGACGTTTTGCTTAAATGGGAACGAAATTATATACATCTTTTTTAAACAGAGACGTAGAACTTGAAAGTCATACACTAAACCATAATGTAAACATTAATAACGAGTATGATCATGTTTTAAACGCAAATATTTCCATACTAGAACTTAATCAAAGCACTGAAAGTGCTGATGGACGGTGCCTATCAGAAACGGGTTTGCGTACTAAGGTGTTGAACATTTGTGCAAAATATTATTGAAATCGGATGAGACATTAATCAGAGTTATGTGACCGGACGGAGGGACAGACGGACAATGGCAATTCTATATCCCTCCGCCTAATTGGCGGGGGATAAAAAGTGAAGCTATGTAGAAATGTTTAAATTGTATATTTGTCAAAGAGGAATAATTGTAAGATGAAAATGTCAGAGAAAGTTGGTCAGAACATACGTATACATTATATCTCGATTCCGTTCGAAATCCAATCAGATGCAATCATGTATAACAGAGTTATCGCCCCTTAAATGTCTGAAAAATAGGATTTCTGCAAAAACGTTTTCGGTGGCCATATGACTAAAACAAAACAAACTTCATTGAATTATGATAAGTATAAAAAAATAAATAAAAGAAATACATGTAGTCTAATATAAAGGGTAGTCAGCGTTTCTATGTATTGTTTTAAATTCCTTAAATATAAATGCTTTTTAAACACAATATTGATAATGGTAATAAAATGTGATAAAATGCCATTTATAGAACGTAATAATTATAACTATTTCACTGTAATATATGTATTCATTCTCTAAATAAAGTATGTTTGTTTGTACTATTGTGTATTGTATTTCGCCATGTTTAGGCAATACACATGTAAATGTAATGAATTGACTTGATGAAAATAATCGTATGGTTTGATAAAGAGATGTCTGTGGTACATAGTTATATAATCTCTTCTACTCGCGAATTTATGAAGGCCTTTGATTGATAGTTACCATGATGTAATGTGATAAAAGGTTTCAATTTAATATCATGGTAATCAAATTATTTACTCTTCAAATGTACGTATGGCAAGGATTCTATTTATTATCCGATTACATCTGATGTATATCTATTTCATGTACGCATGCTAATTGTTCTAATATATGATATATAAATGAATACACATTATTGTTTGTCGTTATATACATCCTGCATACACTGATAATATACCGATATCATTACTAAACTATTAATTGCTACTTTCGGTATTCTCCGTACTACGCACCGGCTGTTTCCGTTATATTTCGGAATGGTACGGTAGGGCTTTTACTCCCAACCTCAGGTAGACTAAAGATTTAGGTAACGGCATTGATATCAATGATATCAATATCGAAATGGTAAATATATTACTGTATGTTGATGATATTATTTTAATTGCAGAAAATGAGGATGATCGTCACATCATACTGAATGATCTTACTGATTGGTGAACTGTAAATAGTATGTCTATCAATACCACTGAAATCAACGTTGCTCATGATAGACCAAACTTTATCTAGGTCAGTCTTTGCTTTTAGTTGTGGAACCGTTAAGATTGATATCATTTATAGATATGTATATCTTGGAATCGTTTAAACGGAACATCTAGACTATAGTGTTACAGCAAATGTAGTCACTCACCGTGTTTTGTGTTTGCTAATTATAAAATATAAGTGTACTGATGGTATGCCAAATGATGCATTTTCTAAATGATATGATTTATTACTTCGGTCCATTATTTCTTAAAGTGCTGCTATATGGGGTTGCAAATCTATTTGTGCATTTATGCCGTGCAAAATAGAGCAATACGTTTTTACCTTGGAACCGGTAAATATACTTCAACGGCTGCTGTCTCTGGTGATATGGGTTGGAAACGGCTTTCAATAAACAATGGAAATGTATTTCCAACCTCTGATATCGCAATATCAATTCGAATAACTTAAGATTGAATAAGCGTATTTTTATTTGGACCTGTAATAAGGCTAATACATCTTGTAAAAACTGGTTCGATCCAATATATTCTGAAACTTAGAACAAATCGAAACATAGGTCCACGTGGTAATGATGGCAACACGTTAAGAGGTAGACGCTGTTTGAATCAGAGTATTGTGTAGAATCGTATTGTCATCTTATATTACCTTTACCTCATCGATCAGCTTTTTCGAAATTTAGGTGTGGCGTTGCATATTTAAGGCTAGAGACCTATGTGGTTACCGCGTCGCCGTAAAACGAAATTTCAGACCGTAAAACCTCACACATTGAGATTGAAAATCTTAGCATGGTCTGAATTATAATGCGTTTCTATTTAAATGCCAGAAATGTAAAGTAAAATCATACATATACACTTGCTTTGCTATGAAAACTCAAATTCATCGGTAACGGCATTTTGGCGACGTCAACGCACAAAATGTCAAAGATATGCAAAAAAATAAGCAATCATGGATATCCGGTTCAGACAGGGAATTCCAGATCGGTAGAATTGTTTTAGTCGGAACCTCAGCAGAGCCTCGGTTCCGATAAAAACAATTTACCTCGGGTTGGAATTCCCGATCTTTACCGGATACCCATGAACGATTATTATTATCTACACGTGACAATGAGCCAAGTAATTTAAAACTTAGTGCAGATACAGCTTTTTTCTCATATGAGCATGGCAAACAACGTTGATAAAAACTACAGTTTTCAACTTAGTCTTGATCATCATCGACGCTTGATTGTAAATACAAACGTCTTGATCCGTTGTGCAGAAAAAAAAATGAAATCTGAAACACGTGTCTGTAATTGTTTATTTTTTATTATAGTATTTTTACCATCCACATTTAGTTCGCCGATATAATGATGAAGTTTCCCTCTTTGTTTAGTTATTAATTTAGTCCCTTTCTACCGGTCTGTCTATCTTCGATAGAACGTGCATCTGCATCAGCCAATCAGAAAGCTGAAACGATACCAGAATCTCGGCAAAAGTTTTTTATTATTATTCGTTTTACATACGAACGTACAGTTGGGGCAAAAAAGTGCCATAGGAGGAGGGAGAAAAAAAAATGCTTTTGTAAAATTATATTTCGTTGGAAAGGAAAAGAGAATGAAATATTCGATTAAAATCTGTAAGGAGGTAAAATAATAATAACAAGAAAAGGTATAACACATATATTATACCATGGGAAGTACGGACTGCATGTAGATGTTCTGGATCAGGTATCGTTTTGATAGTGAAGGTCACCGGCACCTTGACCTTTAAATGAATAAGGATAAGGGTCATGTACTGGTCATGAGCAACCATTCATCCTTTCAAGTTGGAGGACCTAGATCCATCAAGTTTGTAGTTGTTGATAGGACATTGTATTGACAGTGAAGGGCACCGCAACCTTGACCTTCGACCTAGTGACCGGAAAATAACAAGAGGTCAATGACCTTGAAGCTCTACTGATTGATTTTGATTTCAGGAAGTAGTCGATACAAACTTGCTTTTTGAAAATCTATTTTTAGCCGTAGCGGCCATCTTGAATTTCCGGCCGACCTGAAATTTTGCTTGGATCAATTAGACATCAAGAGCAGCTTTCCTGTGAAGTTTCATGAAAATCCGTCAAGTAGTTTCAGAGGAGTAGTCGCTACAAGTTTTCATTATATAACTCTATGTAAACAAAGATGGCCGCTGACAACCATGTTTAACATTGAATCAAACTGATGTTCGACTCCTATAACGATCATGCCATGCTGATCATTTTAGAAAAAGTCCCATATCAATATCTCTTATAGTTTTCAAGAAGTAGTCGCTACAAACTTATTTTTTAAAAATCTATTTTTAGCCATGGCGGCCATCGTGAATTTCCGGCCGACCTGAAATTTTGCTAAGATCATTTAGACATGAAGAGCAACATGCATGTGAAGTTTCATGAAAATCCATAAAGTAGTTTCAGAGGAGTAGTCGCTACAAGTTTTCATGATATAACTCTATGTAAACAAAGATGGCCACTGGCGGCCATGTTTAACGTCGTATCAAAATAATGTTCGACTCGAATAACCATCATGTCATGCTGATCATTTTAGAAAAAGTCACATATCAATATCACTTATAGTTTTCAAGAAGTAGTCACTACAAACTTATGTTTTTTAAATCTATTTTTAACTGTGGCAGCCATCTTGAATTTGTGGCCGATCTGAAATTTTGCTAGGATCAATTAGATATGAAGAGCAACATTCCTGTGAAGTTTCATGAAAATCCTTTTAGTAGTTTCAGAGGAGTAGTGGCTACAAGTTTTCATTATATAAATCTATGTAAACAAAGATGGCCACTGACAGCTATGTTTAACATCGAATTAGAACGATTTTTGACAAGGACCAACATCATATCATGCTGTATCATTTTCAAAAAAAGTCCCATATCAATATCACTTATAGTTTTCAAGAAGTAGTCGCTACAAACTTGTATTTTGAAAATCTATTTTTAGCCATGGCGGCCATCGTGAATTTCCGGCTGACCTGAAATTTTCCTAGGATAAATTAGACATCAAGAGCAACACTGCCAGCCATGTTTAAAGTCGAATCAAAATAATGTTCTACTCGGATAACCATCATGTCATGCTAATAATTTTAAAAGAAGTCCCATATCAATATCTCTTATAGTTTTCAAGAAGTAGTCGCTACAAACTTATTTTTTAAAAATCTATTTTTAGACGTGGTGGCCATCTTGAATTTCCGGTCGACCTGAACTTTTGCTTGAATAAATTAGACATCATCAAGAGCAACATTGTTGTGAAGTTTCATGGAAATCCCTCAAGTAGTTGCAGAGGAGCAGTCGCTTTAAGTTTTCATTATATAACTCTATGTAAACAAAGATGGCCGCTGGCAGCCATGTTTAACGTCAAATCAAAACGATTTTCGACAAGGACCAACACCATGTCATGCTGGTCATTTTAGAAAAAGTCCCATATCAAGCAATATCTCTTATAGTTGTCAAGAAGTAGTCGCTACAAATTATTTTTTAAAAATCTATTTTAGCCGTAATGGCCATCTTGAATTTCCGGCCGACTTGAGATTTTGCTAGGATCAATAAGACATCAAGAGCAACATTCCTGAAAAGTTTCAAAAAAATCCGGCAAGTAGTTTTAGAGGGGTAGTCGCTACAAGTTTTTACTATATAACTCTATGTAAACAAAGATGGCCACTGGCAGCCATGTTTAACGTCGAATCGAAACGGTTTTTGACAAGGACCAACATCATGTCAAGCTGATCATTTTAGAAAAAGTCCCGTATCAATATCACTTAAGTTATCAAGAAGTAGTCGCTACAAACTTGTATTTTAAAAATATATTTTTTGCTTTGGCGGCCATCTTGGATTTCACATCAACATGAATTTTGACTTTATTGGGAATATTTCTGTAAAGTTTCATGAATATCCATCCAGTACTTTCAGAGGAGTAGTCGCTACAAATAAAAGTTTACAGACAGACGGACGCCGCACCACGGCATAAGCTCTGCTGATCTCTAATCAGTGGAGCTAAGAACAGGTTATCTAGTGGTCATGACCAACCATCCTTTCAAGGTTGAGGACCGTAGGACCAACCGTTGTGTAGTTATTGATCGGACATCTTTAGATAGCGAATGTGACCGCGACCTTGAACTTTGATGTATGGACCCCAAAATGAAAAGGTGTCATCTAGTTGTAATGGTAAAGCGTTCTTCCAAGTTTTGGGGCCCTAGGTCTGTAGTTATTATCGGACATCGTTTCGATAGTTAATGTCAACACGACCTTGACCTTTGACCTAGTGACCCCAAAATCAATAGGGGCCATCAACTGGTCATGAGCAACCATCCGTCTAAGTTTGGGTACCCTTCTGCCAACCATTCTGTAGTTATTGATCGGACACCGTTTGGATAGTCAATGTTAGCCCGGATGTGACCTTTGACCTGGTGACACCAAAATCAATAGGGGTCAAAATGAACATGGCACCCCGACCACACTTTGTTGTGGGGAGCAATAATTTATTAATTGAAGGGCACTGGCTTAGTCGTTGCTGGGGTGATTTACGGAAGAATAACCGTGTGACAACCTGCCGTAAGGATGAGTATTACTACCTAGATTTAACGGTCATGATTGAATAATTGGTAGGGAACTGAAGAAGTGAAGGGACACTACAAAATCTGAAATGAAGATTGCTGTGCATCCCTTTAAGTGGGGTGCATGAGATGTTGTAGATTTGGCGGAAAGTGACAAATGAAAATAGGTATTTTGTTGAAAAATATGTTTAATATACAAAAACAACATTACTGATGTGAAAAAAATAATTGTATGTACAATTCAGTATGTCAAGTCTCTGCCAAGACTTGAACTTGAATCTCTTTTCTCGAAAGAAAAGTGTGTTTCTTTACACTACAGAGATCGCCCAGACATCACAAAAAGAGTGTACAAAAATAAGCGAAATTAATAAAGATGTAGATCAAAAGAATGTCAAACTAAAACTAGAAATTGTTATTGTCCATGGGACAAAAACGTATGACTCCCCCACTCGCCCGAACAGACATAATTGACGACTCTAGGTCCAACCGTTCTCATTGATCTGAGATCGTTTTGATAATCAATATCCCTGTGACTAGTTACAGTTATTGATTGGACATTGTTTTGTTATTGATTGGGGATCGTTTTGATATCAATAGGGGTCATGTTCTGGTCATGACCAACCATCCTAACAAGTTTGAGGACCCTAGGTCCTACCATTCTGTAGTTATTGATCGGATATCGTTTTGATAGTCAATGTCATCGCTACCTTGACCTTTAACCTAGTGACCCCAAAATCAATAGGGGTCATCTGCTGGTCATGACCAACCATCCTTACAAGTTTGAGAACCCTAGGTCCAACCATTCTCTAGTTATTGATTGTTAAACTCTTCTACTAGCTGGAGAAGGAATTGTTTGAGAAACAATGATCTGAGAACACGTGTAGTTTTATTATTCGAGCGGGTACATACAAGAATACTAATCATGACATCAAACGAAATGGTCAAACACATATAAGAAATATAATTATACGAAATTAATCAACATCCCTTTTTCTTACAATTCAATGAAAACATGTCAGTTTTATATTTTTTAAATGTATGTCATGAAATAAAATGTATCAAATACAATTCAATGTTATCAATGTTACAAATTTGTATTATTAATTATTTTAACAGAATAACAATGACTAGTTTTAACACTTTTAAACATTCATATTAAATTCAAGAAGTCTTAGAATTAACAGTAATATTAACAATAGATTCAAAGGGAAGTAACTCGAATATCAAGAATTCTAAAATGAAAACAGGAGTTATTTTTCTTTGCTTAAAGCTGTCCTATTTGTTTAAAACTAAAACACTAAAAAGTTCTATCTACTAAATATTTACAATGTTATTTAATCATAACAACCACATATGAAAATATGCTGCTATAGCAAAGTTTGTCTCTTTTATCATTTAAAACACAATTCTGACTAGAATTTCTATTTTGACTAGAATATTATTTGACTAGAATTTTACATAGTCTTTGAGATATGTTGGTTCCCTGGTTGTTCGTTTGGGACGATCGCGTGCCACGGATGGTTGGTTAATGGGTGGCTGATCTTCAACGAGCGCGTTATCACTGACCATAGGTGTTTGTTGTATTGGTGGATTGGCAACAGTTGGTACAGTGTTCAAGTCATTCATAATTTGGCTAGTCTGGATTTCGCGATGAGGTGATTTGTCGCGAATGTTAACCTCTATTTTAGTAGGCCTCATGTGTATACGGTTTCGTCTGTATGTAGCACCGTTTTGATCCTGGACAGTGTATGTTCGATCACCCAATATGGCGGTGATTTTACCTTGTCTCCAGTTATCTCCCTTCTTATGTTCAAAATAGACACATTGTCCTATTTCTAGCATTTCCATTGGTCGCGCATTCTTATCATAACATTTCTTGACAGTTTGTTTTCGCGACTCGCGTTTTTCATTCGGTTTCATTGGTTTTCTGATTTCAGGTAATACCGAGCGAGTTGTTCTGCCAAACATCATTTCGGCAGGGCTTAGTTTGGTATCCTGGCGCGGAGTGTTCCTTAGCTCTAGGAGTGCCTCATTTTGATCGCGATTGTCTTTTATTGTCTTTTTGATCATGTTTTTTATTGTTTTCACGGCAGATTCAGCTTTACCGTTTGCTTGTTGATGTCCTGGGGACGACATTATGTGATTTATACCCCAGCATGATGCAAAGTTACTAAATTAAGTTGACGCGAATTGCGGACCCCCGTCTGATACGATTGTCATTGGTATCCCGAATCTAGCAAATTGTTTTTTCAGTATCGCGATTACTCTTGCGCTAGTTGTTGTTGTCATCTGGTCTACTTCGATGAAGTTTGAATAGTAGTCGACCGCAATTAAGTAGTGCCTGCCTTCAATTTCAAACAAATCTAGACCAATCTTGTTCCATGGCTCTGAACCATCAGAGTGTTGCTTGAGTGTTTCTTTCTGATTAGCAGGTTTTACTTCCTGACAGGTATCACATTTATCTGCCAATTGCTTAATTTCAGAGTTCATTCCCGGCCAAAATACAGTCCCGCGTGCTCTACGAAGCATACTATCGTACCCCATATGTGCGCTATGGAGTCTATGTTTGATGTCCTTTCTGAGTGACTTGGGTATCACTATGGCTTCGCCCTTTAGTACAATACCGTCTTGGTGACTCAGTGTATCGCGCATATCGTAGAACGCCATTATGGAGAGTGGTACATTGTCTTTAGTCTCTGGCCACCCCTCCGTGATGTATGCTATCAGCTCTTGTAGGTTAGCGTCTCTTTCTGTCGCGTTTCGGACTTCTAATATGCGCGCGTCTGGTATGTCTTCAAACGCGTTGACGTTTAAGATTCTCGGCCTTGTATCCGATTTCAGATCAGACTCTTCCAGGAATGCCCTACTTAGACAGTCTGCTATTACCAGGTTTACGCCTTTTATAAATTCAAATTCTACATCGTATCGATTTAGTCGCATTAAGATGTCTTGTAGACGTTTTGGAGCTTGGCTCAGTGGCTTTTTCAATATTGCTTCCAGTGGCTTGTGGTCATTCTGGACTGTTACTTTCCTGCCATATGTGTATTGATCAAAACGCTCGAGTCCAAAAAGCATCGACAAGGCCTCTTTTTCGATTTGTGCCCAGTTTCGTTCATTTGGTTTCAGAGATCTTGACGCGTATTCTACTGGCTTTCCGTCTTGAAGTAGAACTGCCCCCATACCATCTTTACTACTGTCTACTTGGATCACTACTTCTTTACTTGGATCAAAGTAGGCGAGTACTGGGGCTTCGGTGAGCTTTGTTTTTATCTTTTCAAACGCAGCTTGGCATTCAGTTGACCAGTGCCATTTCACATCCTTCCGAGTTAGAGCGCGGATCGGTTCTTGTAGTGTTGCTAAGTCTGGCATAAACTTGGCCATATACTGTACAATACCGCAAAAAGTCTTTACCCCGGAGACATTTGTAGGCGCTGGCATCTTGATAATTGCCTGGATTTTCGTATTGTCTGGTTTAAAGATTTAGAGATCTTTAGAGATCTTATGTCCATGGAATGAAATTTCATTCAAACCGACAACTTTCTTATCTTCGTTGAGGATTATGTTCTGGTCTTTACACCGTTTTTCTAGTGTTTTTAACTTCTTTAGGTTATCATCCTTAGCATCGGAGTCGGTCATGCCACACCCTACTACAATGATGTCATCTGCGATGGTAAATACACCGTCAAGGTCATTCAGTGCCTCATTGATTTTTCGTTGAAATATCTCGCTTGATACTTTCAAACCAAATGGTAATCTGCTCCATCTGTATCTTTCAAAAGGTGTGATCATTGTGGTGAGCTCACTAGACTCCTCCGTCAGCTTAACGTGCCAATATGCCTCTTTGACGTCGACTTTTCTAAATATCTTCGCGTTGTAAAGTCTGGGCAATACATCTTCCAATGTTGGTAGTTTGTAATGTTCTCTCATCAGGACTGTGTTCAACGGTTGAGGATCTATACAAATTCTAAGTTTACCGTTGGCTTTGCGCACGACAGCCATTTGGCTTACCCATCTTGTTGGCTGAGTTACCGGTATGAGAACGCCTCTTTCCACTAAGTTGTCTAGTTCCTTTTTGACATCTCCCTCGATGGCTAGTGGAATTTTTCTACTTGGGAGTGTTTTGGGATGCACGTTTTGGTCTACTTTCAGAGTAGCTTCACCCAAGTTTCCTAGATTAGACGATTCGACCTTGAAAATGAATTTGTCTTCATTGACTGTTATTAGACCTAGTTCTGTAATTGTTTTAAGTTCTAGAAGGCATGTGTAGGCATTTGGAACTACCATGAATGATATTTCGTGTTCCATATTGTTGTGTGGATTTGTAACTTTCAGTTTAGCTTGCCCTAATGGCTTCAATGCGGACTTGTTCCACATTCTTAACCTGGTATCGGTAGGAGTTACTTGTTCAACGCGTACATATTTTTGGCATATGGTGTTAACATCGGCTGCACTATCTAGTTGAAAGCGAACATCAACATTGTTTACTGTCATAGTTGCGGCTATGACCTCACGCGGTCCCGATTCAACAGAGGCAAGCCAATAATCATTGTCTTCAGGACAATCTTCAGGATTATCCAGTGTTAATTGATGTATCTTTTTACATTTGATTTTGAAATGATTCCTGCCTTTACAGCCATCACAGGTTTTGCCCCATGCAGGACACTTTTCTTTCTTTGACTCGTGCTTGTACCCACAAAAATTACATTCTCTCAACGTTTGAGTTCTGCTTTTCTGTTCATGTTGAGTTGGCCTTTGTGACGGTTTTTTACTCTTGTGATGTTTGTCACTTGGCGTTGACTTTGAGATTTTGTTGATCTTTTGTGATGCTGAAGAATCACGGAGCTCCTTAACATGTTTGTTGGACTGCTCGTAAGCTCTAGCTATTTTGATGCTCTTTTCAAGATCTAACGTGTCCTCCCTTAATAACAGTTCTTGTAGTTTTCCACTGGTACTGAAAACTAATTTGTCACGTATCATTCTGTCTTTCTCTGTGAAGTTACAGGACTCTACACGTTTCCGCAGTTCTGTTAGGAAGTGTTCAAAAGATGAGAAATCTTCCAACTTGCAATTCCAAAATCTGTGTGACTCCAGGACCTCATTTTTGCGCGGATTGCAGTATTGCTCAATATTTATGTATACTTTTGCAGGGTCATCTTTATCATCAGGAGAATCCCATACAAACTGGTCATATATTTCAATTAATTTGGGCCCTGCGCAGTGCAGTACAATGCTTGTTTGGATTTTCTTGTCTTTTCCAGAAGCACCACTGGCGATCATGTACACTTCCATTTCCCGTTTCCATTTCCGGAAATTCTCCGATACGTTGCCATCAACAATGTCTAGTTGGCGAGGAGGTTTGAATAATGCCTCTGCCATGCCCGTAATTGTTCTCTATATAACAGCAATATGTTGACAAATGCTATCAGTCCGAAATGGTTTGGGACGAACGAGAGTTTCGGCCTCGTTATCGGCTAAATTTAGCTATTTCAGTCTATTTACGGATTGTTTACCTTGCCAGTACTTCGGGTACGGCTAAGTTCTATACCGCTGCTACCATGTTAAACTCTTCTACTAGCTGGAGAAGGAATTGTTTGAGTAACAATGATCTGAGAACACGTGTAGTTTTATTATTCGAGCGGGTACATACAAGAATACTAATCATGACATCAAACGAAATGGTCATACAAATATAAGAAATATAATTATACGAAATTAATCAACATTGATCAGACATGGTTTGATAGTCAATGTCACCGCGACCTTGACCTAGTGAACATCGATTTGATAGTCAATGTCACCACGATCTTGACCTTTACCTAGTGACCCCAAATTCAATAGGGGTCATCTACTGGTCATGGCCAACCATCCTTCCAAGTTTGAGGACCCTAGGTCTAACCGTTGTGTAGTTATTGATCGGATATCGTTTTGATAGTCAATGTCACTGCGACCTTGACCTTTGACCTAGTGACTCCAAAATCAATAGAGGTTATCTACTGGTCATGACCAACCATCCTTTTAAGTTTGAGGACCCTAGGTCTAACCATTGTGTAGTTATTGATCGGATAGAGTTTTGATAGTCAATGTCACCGCGACCTTGACCTTTGACCAAGTGACCCCAAAATCAATAGGGGTCATCTACTGCTCATGACCAACCATCCTTCCAAGTTTGAAGACCCTAGGTCAAACCATTCTCTAGTTATTGATTCGAATCGTTTTGATAGTCAATGTCACCGCGACCTTGACCTTTGACCTAGCGACCCCAAAATCAATAGGGGTCATCTAATAGTCATGATCAACCATCCCTCAAAATTTGAGGACCATAGGTCCAACCATTCTCTAGTTATTGATCGTACATCATTTGTGACACAGACAGACAGCACAAAATCAATATGGCTCCCCTCCAGACTTTGTGTGGGGAAGCCATAACTATCACAGAAGGTTATTAATACCCTTGCAAACGCATAACCCATGACTTCATGTATATGCGCAGTTCCACTTCATACTGATGATTCTCACAATGTTTGGGGTATGACAGAGGTCACAGTGACCTTATTTTGGTATGCGACACACCGCTATCCCAAAATGTATCAACATACCAAGTTTGGTATTTCTAAGTGTTATTGTATTGAAAATATGGTCCGGACAAGCATTTTCTATGACAGAGGTCACATGTCAAGGTCAGAATTACAATATTCTGGTACGCGACACATCGCTATCCCAAGATGTATCTAAATACCAAGTTTGCTATCTCTTAGACTTAGTGTTATAGTATTGAAAATACGGTCTGGACAAGCATTAAAGCAAAAGTACAATTTGGGGTTCACATTTCATTGATCAGAGCATTAACACATCTTTACGATTGTTCACGAATACCAATGGTTAATTTTTATGGGCTTACTAGGCCATTCGCCATAGGCGAAAAGTAACCTGAACTGGCAAATGAAAACCGTAGATATACACACCAAATTCGCCAGACATCGGCAGTCTGGCGAATCCAAATTTCCGACCGATTTTGTCTAAAAGATCTCGGAAAATCCCGAATTCTAATTCACAAAGTCTTTCACTGTTTATAAGCCACTATCCCGCTGAGTGTTTTAGCTAATTAGTGACAATCAATTTAGATCGATAAACTAATTATGTCAGCGTTTATTAAAAACCAGCGTTTATTGAAAACCAAATTGTCGGTGCAATAAGACTCCGCCCACTGTTACGCCTCTTGCTGTCAATCAACTTGTTAGTGTTCCCGCGCTCAACATTATCTGTCATATAAAGTTGTGACATTATTCACAGTTTTAACTGCGTGATCGAGCCGGGTAAAACATCAAATAATGTGGCGCCCTCAGTGCTCAAAAAATAGGATAGCCCGACGCCCGGGGCTCCTCGAAATCCATTCCGGGCCTGTCTCATTTTGCAGACAAGGAGCCCGTCGGGCCTGTCTAAAAAAAATATAAAAAAAAAAAAAATCCCCCAAAAAATCAGTTTTACTGGATCTCAAGCTCAAGTTCCTCAAGACAAAATACTCCCATCTGTATTATGAACTGTGAAAACAATTGCAATAAAGTAATTAAAATGTGTTATACACACATTGAAACAATAAGAAGTTCGAATATTTTGCCTGGCTTCGTGTCGGCAGTTTGTCACAACTTTGAGGTCGACAATTGTTGACATAAAACTCATTATTCTGCTAGTAGGGTTGTGTTTTCTTTCCTTTTTGATAAGAAATACCGTTTTTGTCATTAAAAACACACTAATACATGAAAAAAAAATCGTTATTGATGGTATTTCGATTGAATGTTTGTGAAATGGTCGGGCCGTAAAAGTGCGGTGTCATAGTAGTTCGGATGGTACATAATTTCGGATATTTTTTTTTGTTTTTTTTTTTACATAATCAAATAAGAAAAACTGTCCTTTACAAATACATGTTGGTGGAAAGAAAAATATATATATACTGTATATGTATAAATACAGATATAAAGTATATTTCTATTCATTATTTAAGGTGTAAGGAGTTCCTGGAATCCTACTTTTAAATGAATTCTAGTCTAGCCTTCTAATTCTTTACTTGGAGAAAGTGGTGACAAAAAGAAAAAATATAGCCAAAGGAGGCTCTGATAGTCTCATAAAACCTGTTTAAAAATGTGGCTCCAAGTTTAGCTCCAGTTTCACCAAGTCGGCTTTTTATCGTTTGGCAAAAGTGCTAGTACTCACCTTTGCATAACATATTTTAAACGAAATGGTAAACAAGTCCGCTGACCAGGGAGCATAAAGTGGTAGCAGAAAGAAAAATATAGTCAGAGGAGGTTCTGAGCTTGATTAATACATACGTAACAAATGTGTGCTATAAAAGTGAATAAAGACACATTTCCAATAAGAAAAAAATATTGGACCTTTCCATTTTAAATCAGGGCCTGTCCATTTCAAATCAGGGCCTGTCCATTTCAAATAGGGGCCTGTCCATTTTCAGAAGCAACAAGCCATGGGCGTGTCTCTTAAAATAATTTTCTTTGAGCACTGGCCCTCTAGCGGCCAAAATGGCTGATCAAAACAGAAAATTTGAAAATGTTTGCTTACGAATTAGCCAGAGATACTCAGCCCGTCTGTGTTTTTGAACTTTACGATCACTGATAGGTGTTAAAGGAACACATGGCAATCTTGAGTTTTCAAAAGCTAGCAGTGCCCCGTTAGTTTTTATCATTAATGTTAATTGTAAGAATTGTATTAAGCCATTTGTTTTTGCATATTATTATTTTTTATATTATTGCACCAGTAATATATTAAACCTTATAGTATAGTAAGAGGAAATAGTGAATACTTAAAATTTGATTTATTTAAATGTAACCAGGGTAAAAGTAACAAGAGGTCAATGACCTTGAAGCTCTACTGATTGATTTTGATTTTAGGAAGTAGTCGCTACAGACTTGTTTTTTGAAAATCTATTTTTAACCGTGGCGGCCATCTTGAATTTCCGGCCGATCTGAAATTTTGCTAGGATCAATTAGATATTATGCGTGCTGAATTGGTGTGAATTCGAAGGTTGAAATAATGGACACGCAGGTTTTCAATGACAACTTCCTTAATAATATAAACACTTTTATAATGTACATCGGTATTCCTAATATACAGTTCTATATCACTGGCTCATACTCCAAGATAATTAAACGTCGATAGAAAAGTTACTTATCCGAAATGGATGCACATGAAAGGTAATTCCTTTCAAGGTAAACTAACAAACTATTTGGTAAAGTCCAGTATCACACAGTTATGAAAATTGAAGGTAATTCCATTCAAATTAAAAGTGTAATGCACGTTAAGACGGTAAATTCCAGTCTGCATAGAAGAGCACATAACTACTGTTTTAAATACAATTTCTTGGCTTGGCCAATTTCACAGTTTTATCAAAGAAACCCACAGTTTTAATGAAACAAAGAAAATGCAAACAAAGGCAACATATCACTTCTCAATAAACTAATCGAAGGCAAACATATTTCTTTTATATATAGAAATAGATAATTACCACCTTCTTTCATAAATGTGTGACTATTTATAACACCTTGTTACAAAACTTCCTGTTCACAAATTGTTGGTTTCCTAGTTCAAAGTGACTTGTCTAACAATAAAAGTGATAATGGTAAATATTTAATCACTGGAGTGACTTGTAAATATTATTAAGTCCTCAGAATAGAGAAACTGATTATGACCAATTACAGTTTTATGCAGTGTTTCGATTAGAAACTTGCAAATAATTTAAAATATATTTATGCAATAAAATGTAAAACATGTAGCAAAATCAACAGTACATGTGGAGCATAATATAGACATTAAGAGCAACATTCCTGTGAAGTTTCATGAAAATCCGTCAAGTAGTTTCAGAGGAGTAGTCGCTACAAGTTTTCATTATATAACTCTATGTAAACAAAGATGGCCGCTGGCAGCCATGTTTATCGCCAAATCAAAACGATTTTCGACAGGGACCAACATCATGTCATACTGATCATTTTAGAAAAAGTCCCATATCAATATCTCTTATTGTTTTGAAGAAGTAGTCGCTACAAACTTATTTATTTTAAATCTATTTTTAGCTGTGACGGCCAGGCCATCTTGAATTTCCGCCCGACCTGAAATTTTTCTAGGATCAACTAGACATCAAGAGCAACATTCCTGTGAAGTTTCATGAACATCCGTCAAGTAGTTTCAGAGGGGTAGTCGCTACAAGTTTTTACTATATAACTCTATGTAAACAAAGATGGCCGCTGACAGCCATGTTTAACGTTGAATCAAAACAATTTTTGACAAGGATCAACATCATGTCATGCTGATCATTTTAGAAAAAGTTCCATATCAATATCACTTATAGTTTTCAAGAAGTAGTCACTACAAACTTATTTTTTAAAAATCTATTTTTAGCTGTGACTGCCATCTTGAATTTTCGGCTGACCTGAAATTTTTTTAGAATCAATAAAACATCAAGAGCAACATTCCTGTAAAGTTTCATGACAATCCGCCAAGTAGTTTCAGAGGAGTAGTCGCTACAAGTTTTCATTATATAAATCTATGTAAACACGCTGGCAGCCATGTTTAACGTCAAATCAAAACGATTTTCGACAAGGACCAACATCATGTCATACTGATCATTTTAGAAAAAGTCCCATATCAATATCTCTTATTGTTTTGAAGAAGTAGTCACTACAATCTTATTTATTTTAAATCTATTTTTAGCTGTGGCGGCCATCTTGAATTTTCGGCCGACCTGAAATTTTTCTAGGATCAACTAGACATCAAGAGCAACATTTCTGTGAAGTTTCATGAACATCCGTCAAGTAGTTTCAGAAGAGTAGTCGCTACAAGTTTTTACTATATAACTCTATGTAAACAAAGATGGCCGCTGGCAGCCATGTTTAACGTTGAATCAAAAACGATTTTTGACAAGGATCAACATCATGTCATGCTGATCATTTTAGAAAAAGTCCCATATCAATATCGCTTATAGTTTTCAAGAAGTAGTCGCTACAAACTTATTTTTATAAAAATCTATTTTTAGCTGTGACTGCCATCTTGAATTTCCGGCCGACCTGGAAATTTTTTAGGATCAATAAGACATCAAGAGCAACATTCCTGTAAAGTTTCATGACAATCCGCCAAGTAGTTTCAGAGGAGTATTCGCTACAAGTTTTTACTATATAACTCTACGTAAACAAAGATGGCCGCTGGCAGCCATGTTTAACGTTGAATCAAAACGATTTTTGACAAGGATCAACATCATGTCATGCTGTATCATTTTAGAAAAAGTCCCATATCAATATCACTTATAGTTATCAAGAAGTAGTCGCTACAAACTTGTATTTTAAAACTATATTTTTAGCTTTGGCGGCCATCTTGGATTTCACATCAACATGAATTTTTGCTAGGATCAACTAAACTTTATGGGCAACATTTCTGTAAAGTTTCATGAATATCCATCCAGTAGTTTCAGATGAGTTGTCGCTACAAATAAAAGTTTACGGACAGACGGACGGACGACGGCCGGACCACGGCATAAGCTCTGCTGATCTCTGATCAGTCGAGCTAAAAATGATACTGGATATATAAATTGTGACACCCATTTCAAATACTGCAAGATATCCATGTGTCCCTTTAAGTGCCTACTAATTAGTTGTACACATGGTAGCGTAAACTGGAACAATGGCAAGTGTGAACCGGTGTTTAATCGGCAGTTTCGGAATTGGGTTCATTTTATGGTTGATTGTTCAATCAACATGAAACAATACAAAAGGTGCGATTACTCAAAATAATGGTGTATGTAGCATTTCTGAATTTGCAGCGCAGTCTTTCTAGATTCTTTGGCACTCGTGTTAGTTGAACTTGTATATGCCTCAGTTTAGCCTTACATTTTTTAAATATATTGCTATTTATTTTATTTCTCTGCATGTTAGCATATTGAAATGCAGTTAATGAAAATACTAAATGGTGAAAAGAGTCTGCATTTTTTTATTTTCTCATTATATATGCATGCATTCTTTCTGTCTTTTTTTAAATTTCAGTCTTTACAATTTTTAAAAATTAAAATTACATTAAATTAAATACAATTTTTACAAAGTTCTGAACTTTTTCCCGGTATGGGAAGCATGATATTATGTCCTTTAATGGGGCATAACACCGCCAAGAGTCATTCAACTGGAACACAACAATGACATGCACAACTAAACATGGCACTAATCATCCCTGCCATTGTATCAAGAGATCAGA